>VMDO01008476.1:0-72672 GCA_007922755.1 Pedetes capensis
TTGAATAAATGATCAACACTTTAGAAATACAACTCTTCATTAGCCATCCCTAACTTCCATGTACATTTTGAACCCACAAAAAAATGGTCTATAGCTGGGCATGGTGGCATATACCTATAATTCTGGCACTGGGGAGGCGGAGGCAGAAGGATCAAGAGTTCAAGGCCAGCTGGAAGCACACAGTAAGTTCCAGGCCAGCGTGGGGTGTATAGTGAGACCCTGCCTCAAAACAACAACAAAAGAAAATGGTCTGTAACTGTACATTTCCTTATCTTTTCTCATCTGTGTTCACACTCCTGAGGAATAGGAACAACCCAGAATATTGCTTCTCTAAAAGTGACTTCACCTCTTCCCTTAGTGGGAACCCGTTGTGAATTCCAACTATATTTTAGGCTTTTGAGGGCTTCACATTTTAAATCTTTATTCCAAAGCTTCTGATCCTGCATATACCGGAGTCTTAAACTCTCTACTAGTATTCAAGGAAAGAAGCCAGAACTGATGGTCCTGACACCAGATGATTCTATCAGTTTCTGCTCTTTTCTCCTAGCCTCACTGAACCTTCTTCATCCAAACTGTACAGTATACAGTGTAAGATATTCTTGACCAAAAGTACACCACTTATTAAGGGAGGATTAGAATCCAATGAGAGAAAAACTAAAACCAAAGTAAATTGATATAGTCCCATTTTAACAACACTGAAATGCCCACAATGGTAAAAACGGTTTTAATTTGTGATAAAGCCCTAGGAGTCCCTAAAGCATTTCTAGGGTTTCTTTAAAAAAAAAAAAAGTATAGTTGATCAGTGGCATGTCTGCTTTTTCTCTGCACTATTGCCTCCAGACTCACACTGCTCTATGGACTGGGGGTTTCAAGACAAAACAATGAAACATCTGACAACCTCAGAAGGTCTGAATGACATTCAAGAAACAGTCAACCTTCACTCTGGGCTACTCACTGAAATATGTTGTTGTTGTTGTTGTTGTTAGGTGCCATCAAGTCGGTATCCGACTCATAGCGACCCTCATAGGGTTTTCAATGGCTGAGTGCTTCGGGATTGCCTTGGGAGTGGGTTGCCAGGCCCTTCTCCCATTTTTGCGGTGCTGGGAATTGAACTCGGGACCTCAGAGACTGCAGCGCAGCGCTCCACCCACTGAGCTAAATCCCAGCCCCCACTGAAATATAGACATACCATAATACATTGACCACCTTGAACTCAGAATACTACTACTCTAGATGAATGGAATAAATAATTCAGGCATCTGATATGCATAAAGATTTCTCTAGTTGACAGATAAGAACAGTTGCAAAAAAAAAAAAAAAAAAAAAAAAAAACCCTACATATTTATTAAGAGCCGTGAAAACCTACCTGGGAAATTCTCCCCGACCATCACAGTAGTAATCTGTAATTGCTTGATGAAAATATAACTTTTATGTGGAAGGAAAAAAAATTAGCCCCAGCAACAGCTTGTTCTTTTCTCAAGCTAAATAACAACAGGAAGACAAAACTGTAAATGTCTACCAAGATAGAGTTGGAAACTGATTTCACTATCCCTCCTCCCCCAGAGTTTCTTATGTTCCACAAAAATAATTTTAGTCAGATGGGAATAAGAAAAAAGACTGCAAACAGAAAGAGGTGTAGTCTTAGTGTGAGCACACTATTAAATGTCCTGAAAGTAGACAGATCCTCAATAATGTAGCTTCAATAAAAACTTCCTAAACCCTTTTCCTTTTTTGTTCCTTTGAGAAAATAGTGAAGCAATTTGCATTTACAGCTTAGTTCCTGTTTCCAAAATACCCCTGTAACTTTTTCTTTTCTTTTTTTATGGTAGGTATAAATAGCACCAAATTGTCAAATCACAGCTATTTTGTGTGCTACCTATACAAACAGGTCTGATTTCTGGCCAGCCATAAAACAATCACTGCTGAATTCCGCTGGCTCTTTGATATCCAGCTTGTCCACAGGGCTTCAAAGCTAGTCTGCAGGACTTTTCTTGGGGCACAGCTGAAAAACAACCTCAACAGAAACACAGAAAATAAAATGCTCCCACTCCTATAAACACAAGTAAAACAATTCCATAGCACTGCGGTGGGGGTTTTTTCACTCAAGAGAATGAGAGATCCAAGAATGCAGCATTGTTTTGTAGGGAAGTGGATCCAGTAGAATGTCTTCCCTGAAAATCTTATGGCTGTTTTGCCCATTTTTCAGCCTCCGCAAATTAAGAAGTCCTTTGCTTTCAAGAGAAATTTTCTGATTTACTTTTCCCAGGGAAACTTCCAAGGACAAAATGAAAGTTCGGCTTCTTGAGCACATAACTCTACCACAGAGTATTTAGGCGATGAAGGAAAACTCATTCAAGCCACAAGCTTTAAATATGGTTAAATTTGGTCAAAATATTAATAGAGGAAAATTATGTCTGAACAATTGTACGTTCTGACCATAAATTAACAGGACTGCATTCTCAGGTGGCTTATAAAAATCACAACATTGCAAGTGGGATATGTTGGATGTCATACACACAAATACCTAACATGTATAGCACATCCATGTGCTCTGAGTGGCAGCCAGGCTATTGCTGGTTAAGCCACAGCCAAAGCAATAAATCCACAGCAAGGAGAAATAAATGTGAAGTCCAGTTAGAAAAACTTACAATTTGCCAACTTGGAGAGGTGGCAAATATAATATGACCATACAATCTCCCACTGCCCAGGTTCTTATAATAAAATTGCATTAAAGCTGATACACACACACACACACACACACACACACACACACGCACGCACACACACACACACAGAGGCACACTTCTATGCCTATATAACTGCACCAAAAAAAAGAGGACATTTACTTTTGAATACTTTAAAAAAAATTCTTCCTGCCAACAGCATCATGCCAAATCAGTTTTTCTTTAACTCAATACTTTTAGCACCTCTTTCCTAATTCAAAAATTAAGTAGTTGGCAAACATGATTTTGAATTTAAAGCACAGTTGATATTGTCTTTCCCTGTATGTGAGAAAAGATCATCTTAGATATATTCATAAAAATTAAAGATTACCTTTGTTGCCACATCTGCCTCTAATCTCTCATTCTTCTTTTCACCACTAGTAAGAACTAAACATTCTTAAAAAATTAACCCAGATCTGACTTTGCCACTGTTCTTATCCAAGTAACCACCCGCACATATCCAAAGACATATAGCCACACTGCTGCCTAAAATCTACGTAAGTGAACTCTTAGGATTCCACAGATGAGCCTTCTCATTATAATCCCAAATCTTGCCATTCAAAATCAGAGCCACCTGTTTATAGCACTGATCTCAAGAACACAGCTTTTATCTCTTAGGTCAAATCTGGCATCCAAGATTGGTACTAAATTTCTTCATAACAACATGATTGTGTCATCTCTCAAATTTAATTATATTTTTTCTCTCAAGTTTTTTAACCCAAGGCCAAATGCATTAACATACAACAAAATTCTCAACATGTGTGATAAAAATGCATTAAAAGTAACCTTTAATCTGTGCTATTAACTGATTTTATTCTATTTTGGCACGTTTGAAGTAACTCATCTAAGGATTAGTTAGGCTTTTCTACACTTCTTTTATCACGACTCTACCATTCTTGATTTAGTTTTGAGAGAAAAGGGTTTGCAAAAACTATAATAATCTCACAGCTGGAGATGGCTAGAAAGTCCGTTAGTACTCATTGTGCCCTTAATTTGCAGGAAGCCTTTGTGCTCTTCTACTCCTCATTTTACATGCTGAGCAGTTTTCACTGATAAAGTACTTATAGACTAGTTATTTTAGATTAATGAAAAGCCCAGTAAAATTTTATGTAAAATGGCTGTGAACTTTCTCTTTAAAATACTGGAATGTATCTTCAGAGTCTTGATTGAATGAAAATCTTAACCCTGATAATTTGCCTCATAGTTTTCATATTAGTAGGCAAAGGCAGTCTTAAATTTTTTTTAAGAAGTATTATTTTCAAACAGTGAAGGAATCCAAAATTTCAGACTATAATCCAAAATTTCAGACTATGAATTCAGATGGAATGGCTGAAGCCTCAGGGCAAACAGACTGATTTAATCACATAGCATGGGTTTCAAAATCTTGCCCTCTTCAGCCTTAACAATAAAGTATTTCCCTGTCCTTTAAACCTGTAACAGTAATGCAAACACATTATACAAAAAGACTCACCACTGTTGGGCTTTTTTTGGGGGGGGGGATTTTTAACATTATGACATCAGTTTCAGGAGTAGATAGCATTGTTCTAATTCTATACTTAATCCAAAATGAGAGCTTAAAGTCAATGACTTAGTATTTCCTCTTCCTCTAAACTTCAAGCCTAATAAAAGGACATTTAAATATCCAATTATCAAGGGTTATAAGTCAATCAAACTCAACTTTCACAATTCCTCTTAAATCCTCAGGTACAAAATACAAAGTCTATCTTGGAAATGTCTAAGCTGAAGTTTTTGAATCTATATGAATATAAACAAAAAAATGTAGAGATTTGACCTAAGACATGAAAATATATTTCAGTAGAGTGTTAAAATTACTCATTTTCTGCTATACTACGTTCCAGTAAACCAGAAGTTCAAATCATAACCACAGAGATTGATATCTAACACAGCAAATATATCATCCATATCTAACATAGCAAGTCTATCTGCAAAGCAAAAATGATAGTGTCTGAAACTAATAGGGTTAAACAATTTCTTTTGTGAGGCTACTGGCAAAATCTACAGCAGCTGTCTAACTTTGACTTTAACGTTCACAGCAAAAGCTCAAGAAAGTGATCCAAGGCAGCACTGGTCTTTAGTAACCAGATCATTGCTATTTCATTTTCAGCCAAGGGAATGAACAGTAAAAACAAAAGTATTCCTCAGTTAGTAAGTTCACTTGACAAGCTAATTTTTACCAACTTTTAACTTTTATTCTCATGTGTAGCCATAAGAGCTATGTCTTTGTGTGTGTGTAGACAACCTTAATAACTTTTAAATCTGACTACAGAAGATAAACTTCAGATGGCTATCACTTCTCTAAATCCACTTATAAAAACTACTGGAAAGGTTTTTAGCTATTCAAGAACAATACTGAGCTAAAAAAGAAAAGGTAAACATTTAGTCACTGCTATAAACTGTTGAACCACAAACCTTTGATTCTATCAATGAATAAAACTGCAGAACTCATACCATTTTATATATGATTCTTACAAAAGAAACAAACTCAGTTTCTCAAGGATTATAATTTTCCCCCTAAAACTACTTCTATCACTTAAAACAAACAAAAAGGTTTTATTATTATATACCATCATCCAGTTACTTATCCAGATACTTATGCCTAAATTCTTTTCTACTTAGCCTGTAGAAAACAGGTATTTCAGACATCTAACTACACAGGACTAGTAGATATTTATTTATTTTAAATAGAAATCTAACATTCTTTATAAATCAAGTGTTTTAAATGTGTGAATAAGGGAAAGAAAGTAATCAAATCAATCACCCAACAAAGTTATGTTACAACTGTGGTTAATAACCACAGGTTCTTTCTAAGAGAAGCTCAAAAATAATTTAAAACTAAACTAGAAATAGGCATGACTTCAACATTCTCCATTTCAATATTTAGGATGCATATGTAAATTTATTGTTTTATTAAAGTAAGTGTACCCAAGGAGCAATTTCTTTCCTAAAGGCCAATTTTAATCCAGTATTTAATCCTGTTTACCTCAGCAAAAGATCAGTCCAGAGCCATTTTTGTTAAATTTTAGGCCATTATATATTTATGCTACATGCCACAAGGAAGAGGTGATGATTCCAACAATATCAGATTACTTTCTGATTATAAATACATCCCATCATTTTATTCTATCTTAAGTAGGAGAAATGTGGCTTCAACTATTTAAGATCTGAAAATGACTACTGTTTTGGTTCCCTAAAGGAGCAGAAATTGTTTAAAAACTATGAATTAAAATACACACACAAATGGATATGCTTGAATTGACATATTTATGAATGGCTTACTTGTTTTAAAAAGTAAATCCCAAATACTAGATTAATATGCTTCACTTTCCAGGATTTAAACCATAAATTCTTCAAACAAAATTAAACAAATTGATTTTCTAGTAATTAATCATGAGAATTCAATAATGTAAAACTATCTCCGTATTTCTCTACGGCTTAGGAATTTAACTGGTTATGTTCAATATAATACACTTAGTGGAACTTGGAACCCACTGCCTGTAAAATCTCCCATGGAGAGTCAAGACCACCCATTGAAAATAGTACAACATTATTGCCTCAAGCAAGAAACTGGTTCATAGGACTGGTTATTCAAGTCTTTTAAATACTATTTTATTGAGGGATTGTGGGAAGTGGGGGAGGGGGAGAAGGGGATTCATGAGTGGATGGGAGAGGAAAACTCAAACATAGAAAAAAAACAGAAATTTCTAAAGCAGAGGTTCCTGTAATATCCTCCACTCTTCATCCCACCACCACTTTTTAACCAGCATAAACAAAGTAGTAAGTGCTCAATTTCAGAGAGAATTACATTATACTCCATTTGAACAGGCTACAAAGTACTTTTATTTGAAAAGCTGCTTCTCTTCTGTTATAAACAATTTTACTCAGTACCAATTTCAGACAAGTAGATAGCTAGGGAGTGTGGGAGGTGGAGTTAGGAAAAATTCACTCAGTGTCTTTCAATGCCTTAAATAGTTGATCCAATAAAGATCCTTTAGAGAAAACTTTAAGTCTATTTTTTTTCTCCAAGTAAGCAAATCATACAGGAGGGCTTTTCTTTTCTAGGGTACTGCACCCTGTCTCTTTAAATTCCAGGCCTGCCCCATTTCCCACGCATTCAATGAAAGCCCCACGTTTGCTGGCCTCCAGCCCACAATGTCAAGTAGTTTTCTTGCTATTGAATTTCAAGATTATTCTTTTGGATCATTTGCCCTTTAGTTTTAAGCACGCCAAAGCAAAAATAATGTCTTTCTAAAATAACATAAAGAAAACTCTGAGGTCTTTACAAGCCCACAAGCAGAGAACACCTTGTCCTTTGGTCCCCCTTTAACTGCAAAATATGCTCCCACTCCATAGGCTCCAACTAAAGTCTATTTATACATTATCTTGCACTATCATAGCCTTGTCCACCCTATAACAAAATTTTACAAGTATATTTACTTAATACCAAATTTGGAATCTCTAATAATCTACACTATCCCAACTAGGTCTCTATATTATTTAAACTCTCAAGTCTTCGACTTGGTTCCTTGGATGTTTGGTTAGAATAAATTTTAAAACAATTTCTTGATTTTAAAAAATTATTTTCTATGTTTCCAGCTAAGACATCTATATAAATTAATTTAATAATTTTAAAAAGCAAATAAATATTGTGAGCTGTATTTTCCTCATCCTCATACATACCTTAATCCTGAAGACAGGAATCCAGGCCATTATGAATTCCATTTAGAATTCTCTCAAAAGGAATAGAGACAGTTAAGTAGAACTTTATCAGCAGAACTAAATTAAGTCCATGGAAAATAATGTCATTCCAAATGCTAAGATATAGAACTTGAAGAGGCAATTTTATCCAAGTAGCTAATATGAAACAGTAGATTACAAACATGAATTTTCATGTGACAAACATTTTAAGATGGAGTTAATCTAACTTTATAAGTTTGTGAAAACATCTGACATGAAAGGGGAAAACTCCCTTATTTTTATTTGATGGACAGCTTTGCTATGCATTAGCGTAATTTTAATGTTTATTTTTGGTTAAAAAAAAAAAAACCAAAGATGTTTCCTCATAGAGCATAAAATTATAGACTTAGAAACATTTTAGATTGCAGAGAGACCTTTGAGGATAATTAAAATTAACCCTCTCATTTTGTAAAACCCATTTCTTTTATGTTGCATTTAAGAAATATTCATATCAATCTGTACTATATGTAAAATAGTTATTTTAATTTTCATTTTTTAAAACTTAGTTATTTTCATAACATATATGTGAAATCTTATTAAAGCCATTTTAGTACTACAGTAGTTTGTTTTTATGCCATTATGTATCAATTCTCCACACAAAAAGGACTACTACTTTCCTTGCCCCAAATGTACTACTTCTGTCTTCTTTTTGTTACTTGTCAAGGTACTTTTTATCTCTTATAATTTCATGTTTAACTTTAAATTACATACAAAGATCCACAAACTGGAAATGGGTCTTTTACTTCCAATTATAGATCCTACTTATCCCTAATTCCATTGTGATATATCTAAATAACATGATGACAGTTATTTCATTTGTATTCAATTTTTAAAGTCAGATGCAGGCTCTGGAAAATTTTCTAACACTATACATCAAGATAAACATGTTAATAAACAAAGTTTTCAAAATTCCTCCAAAAAAGGTCAAAACATTTCAAAACATTCCTATGTATTACAAAAATATATACAGTCAGCCCTCACTATCTATAGGTTTTACATCTGCATATCCAGCCAAAACTAGATGGAAAATAATCAGAAGAAGAAAACTGTCTATAGTTAAAGTGTAGAGACTTTTTTCTTTAATTATTCACTAAACAATACAATATGAACAACTATTTACCTGGCAGTTACAAGTTATTAAGTACTATAAGTAATCTAAGGATAATTTAAAGTATAAGGGAGGATATGCATGGTTTACAGGCAAATACTATACCAGGTTATATAAGGGACTTGAACATCCAGAGATTCTGATGTCTGATGAGATCCTGGAACCAATCCCCTACAGACACCAAGGGAAAACTCTACTATATTGAAATAGTAAACATGGCTGCATTTGTTATTAACATATGAATAATATATAGTATTTATAAATCAAGTTAATATTATTTTTACAAATAACACAACATGAATTGTTAAGAAAAGTTAAGAATATGATCTATATTTTTCTCTTTGAAGCTTATAATCAATTTGGGAAACATTTGTGCACATACATAGTAATATTTAAAAAGAAGATTCAAAACAACAAGGTGGCAAAATTTTCAAATAATAAAACATGAAACTGTTTCTTAGGAAAGACAGTCTTGTTCATGCTCCAAATGAGATTACTACTTTTAGATAAACTAAACACTTATATATGTGTCCATACATACATACATTTAAGTATCTTCAGCCAGGTATGGTGGCACTACCCTATCATCACAGTGACTCAGGAGGTGGAGGCAGGAGAATTGCAAATTCCAGGCCAGGGTAACCTGTCTAAACTAGGGAGACCCTGTGTCAAAATAAAAAGTAAAAAATGGCCTCAGCGTGTGGCTCAGTGGGAGAGCGCCTGCAAGCATGTGTGATGCCCTTGGTTCAATGCCCCGAAACCATCAGAACAATTAGTAACTAAATAAATATCTAGTTTTACTTTCACATAAACAATATGTATAATCAAGAAAGCTTGAAAAATCCAACAAATGTTACTGACAAGAAGTTTCTGATACCCCACTTTCTATTGATAACTTTTAGTACTATCCTGCTGGAGTTGGAGATACAGCTCAGTGGTAGAGTTCTTGCCTAGCATGCACAAGTTCCCGAGTTCCACACCCTATACAGCAAAAAGAAAAGGAAAAAAAGGAAAGAAAAGTCCTATACTAGTTTCTTCCCCTCTTTTTACTGATGTACTTTTATCTCAAAATGTGTGTAAAGAAGGACAATTCTGGCCTTTCTGATATAAAGAAAATGAACTTAAGTACTAAAATCAATGATAATAATAAAACCAAAACGGAGCTTCCACAGTAGGATTAACTATAAACTATTATGTAGCTTTTACGGCATAAAAAAATTCTCATTAATTTGTTGTTCTATTTCAAATGTCTATGTTTGTATATCGTTGTGTAAAGTAAATCCTTGGCTTTAGTCAGGCATTCAACAATTCCCTTTATCAAGGTGGAATGACAACTAGAATTATTTTTTCTTTGACCCAAAAGTTACACAGCATGTTGCAACTAAGGAGAAAAAGAATATTTGCATTTCAAAAACAACTTCATCTAAGCAATTCAAGTAATAGAACTTTATAATTCTACTTGAATTATTGAACAGAAAACCCTACAAGAATGGTGAATGATCAGATATTTGATATACTTCCTTCTAACCTGTTTACATGATAATATAGGTCCAAGTCATCAATTATTACTCTTTCAGTAACAGACACATAAGTAATCATATAATAAACTATACCTCAGAAAAGCAAACTAAGTGGTGAAATTTCAAAGTCTAGCTTACATTAGGTAAAATACAAAAAAAAAAAAAAAAAGAATTCTGTTAACATAATCTAATGAGACAGTCAAGACCCAAATTTCAACAAGGTTCTAATAAATAGAGTCTCCTGAGTTCCTGCAGTATTCCAACTTCCAAGTAGTAGTGAGTGGTTGATTAAAAAAAGGTACCAATATGATCCAAAATTAACTTTTTGCAACTAAAACTTGCTCATCTATTTCGTGAATTATTCATCGCATTCCACTGTCCATTCATTGTAAGATTCCAATATACCAAGGTTCATTTATCAATATATTTTTTTAAAGTAGTCTCCAGGCTGGGGATGTGGCTCAGTGGGAGAGCCCTTCCTCAGTATGCACGAGGCCCCAGGTTGGATCTCTAGCATCAGAGAAAGAAAAAAAAATCAAACTATTTTACCTACAAAAAGTAAGATATTAAATATAACACCATATGTCTATTGCACAACATAATAATATATGTTGTTGTTGTTGTTAGGTGCCGTCAAGTCAGTATCCAACTCATAGCGATCCTCATAGGGTTTTCAATGGCTGATTGTTTCGGGATTGCCTTGGGAGTGGATTGCCAGGCCCTTCTCCCATTTTTGCGGTACTGGGAATTGAACTCGGGACCTGAGACTGCAGCGCAGCACTCTACCAACTGAGCTAAACCCCAGCTAATAATATATAGTTGATATTTAATAAGCAGTAGTTACTATTTTGTTGTTATAAATGCACTGGATCCATCACAAATATAGAATTTCCTTTAAAAAAAAAATGAAGAAAATAGCACCTCAGAGCTGAAAAAGCCCACAGAGCTGATTAAGCCTTTCTTCCTCCCAGGCCAGGTCCTTCCTGCTGTATTGCTAAACACTGCTCCTACATCTGATTTATTTTTAAATCTAAAAGTCTAGCTATAGCCCATGGATCAGGTAGTTTAAAAAATGATAGAGATGGCCAAGTGCGTCAAACTTTGTCTAGCTTTTTAGAAAGCATCCAAAGTAGGTGAAGAAAGAATAAAGGGGTAGAGGGACAGAAAAAGTGGCTAATTCATTTCTACCTATGACAAAAGCTAGAACCTATTCCAAAAATATGATTTTCAACAATTTCCTGCTGAATTCAAGCAGGGGATTTACATAAAGTTAATTCTTAAGAGGTAAAGAAGAAATGAGTTTCAGAACAATGAATAATAATTTACAATTTAGTGGGTTGGAAACTAAAGTCAGAGATCTTAAAATGCTTCTTCTGACTTGCCGTGTCTGCCCATATCTGCCTTTGTGATATTATTACCCAAAACTTCCAATGTCTAGACACTACACTGATAAAGATATATCAGTAGTATGTACAGTGACACAGACACTCCATCTCATCCAATGTATAAATCTAATGCAAACCAAGAGAAACAACAGATACATACACCAGGATGGGAAAGTACAGGGACTGGGCAAAGCATGTAACAACACCGGCTGCTCCATGTGAGGAACGTAACTTCATGCTGGGAAGTTACCTTTTCTGTGCAGACACAGGAAAAGTCATACAACAAGCATAATAGGACAATCTTGAGCTATGTCAACATTTAAATAACTTATCCCCCTAAATGGGAGAAGGACCCTGGCAATCCACTTCCAAAAATCCATCTGCCACTGAAAACCCTATGAAGAGCAGAGAAGCACTGACATTAGTGTTTTGCCTGTTGCACGCAGGGTCACTATGAGTCGGATACTGACTCGATGGCACCTTACAACAACAACAATCCCCCTAAAAGCAACCAAATTCTAACAGCCAAACTCTCCATTTCTCAGAAGTCACTATAAAATAGCTGCTTATAATACAGGAATGGAGGGAAAAAAATCAAAGGGGGGGATTATAAAATAGAATGGTTCTTTAATACTAAGAAAGCTTTCATTATTCAGCAGTGCATATTTATGAAGAATTCTGGGTAAAATGTATGGATGATGAGTCTACAAGGGACTTTTGTTTTTTAATAATCAATGTATCTTAAACATCCAACAAAAGAGATACTTGGAATAAGCAGACAGTGGTTTCCTCCCCAAACCACCCTTGGAGAATGAGGAAGTGGGACATAAAAACCTATCCACAAAAATTAAAAGGCATCATGCAAACTAAATTTATATCTAGAAATATTAAGAGGAAAGTAATCTCCACATTCTCTTGTTGTTAGGTGCCATTAGAGCAGAGTCTGACTCATAGCTACCCTCATAGGATTTTGAATAGCAAATTGTTTTGAGATTGTGTCAGGAGTGGACTGCGACATCCTTCTCCCATTTTTTTGTGGTGCTGAGATGGAACTTGGGTCCTCAGAGAGTATAGAGCAGCACTCTACCAACTGAGCTAAACCCCAGCCCCTGCACATTCTCTAGGCCACTGTTATTAACGTTTTAGGAAACTGTTAATATATATTCTTCTTTTTCAAAATCAATATATATGCACAAATCATTTGGCCTGGTATTAATGGAAAAGTAACTGCTGGATTCTACTGTGAAAAAAAAAAAAAGAGAAAAAAAACCCCTAGTTTTGACAAAATTAAATATTTTTAAATAGAAAAAAATGTATTTGGGCCCAGTGCAGTGGCACATGCCTATAATCCCAGCAATTTGGGAAATGGAGGCAAAAGAATCATCAGTTCAAGATCAGAGGCAGCCTGCATAACTTAGCAAAACCCTGTCTCAAAATGAAACAATAAAAATGGGCTAGGAGTGCAGCCCAGTTGCACAGCACTTGCAAAGTATGTGTGAGGTCCTGGGTTCAACCCCCAAGTACCATACACATGCACACAAAAAAATGTACTTGGATCTGAGACTATCAATCTTCAAACATGGATAATAAGTATAAGTTCAGCTAATCATCTTTATAATCACTAATAAATATTACTTTAAATAAATTAACCTCAGCATCAGAAGTAAAGGTGAGTCATAATTTTCTTTATAAAAAATGATGATGATACACTGATTTCATCCAAAAATTTAATTGTTAACTACTACATACAAACTCATACCCAAATACTAGCTTTATCTTTTAAAAAAATTCAATAATAGCCTTCTTCAGGCCTTAACCACTGCAAATTTATCACACTTACATTAAAGAGATTAAGTAATTCAACATTATTTCTTAAAACAAGGCTCCAGACCCTTCTTGTAATTGCAGTACTGCCAGAGGGTGAGACAGGGACAGAATATCAGATGATAACTACCATTCAGCAACAATTTTTTTCTAATGACTTAATCTCAAAGGAAAATCTTAAATTAATCCATAAAATGAATCTGGTTTTGCCTGAAACTAGCTATGGAACTTTTTCCTTTAAAGTAACATCGACTATGGTTTCTGTCACTTAATTAAATCCTAGATCATGTCTACCAAAGCAGTTATTGCTGAAGATTTATCTACTAATATAAGTGAATAATTACTCAATGTTTTAAAGTAAACAATGACCACCATTTACTAATAGTTATCTTTGCACATGTACACTTGTGACTCATTTTGTCTACATGCAAGATCACTCCACATTTCTAGGCCTCTGATTAAAAGTAAAATGAGATGTAAAGTAAACAAAGATGAAGAATTTCATGTGTTCTTTCCTGTTCTAAAAGACACAAGCACATTGAAGGCATGAATTCCGTCTTCCTCTTATTTGTTGTTGTTGTTAGGTGCTGTGGAGTAGAGTCTGACTCATAGCGACCCTCATAGGGTTTTCAATGGCTGACTGTTTCGGGATTGCCTTGGGAGTGGGTTGCCATGTCCTTCTCCCATTTGCGGTGCTGGGAATCAAACTAGGGACCTCAGAGACTGCAGAGCAGCACTCTACCGAGCTAAATCCCAGCTCCTTCCTCTTATTTATATCTCTCTTAATCTTTCACTGCAACCTACAAGAACAAATCTTATTGGGTAAGCAAATCTGTACTCCTACAAACAAGATCCTAAAATCAAAGAGAAAAACAAAACAAAACAGGTTGATTTGACAAAATTAAAAAGTTTCAGATGGGTAAAAAATGCCCCATGTTATACTATAAGAAAAAAATGGGACATCTTCAATATAATAAAAGTTTAACATCTTACAAACAATAAAGATGAACACCTCAATAGTTTTGTTAAAAAAGAAAAGGAATTTCAAAAAGTCAATAAAGACCAACTCTAAATGATCAATAAATACATATAAGATGATTAAAATGCTTCCCACTACAACTAGAGAAATGTGAATGAAAACAAAAAAGTACCATATTTCAACTAAAAGTCAAAAACAAATTAAAATAGCAAATTTGGCAGATGTAGAGAAAAATGGTACTCATTCTCTGACAGAGTATGAACTGCCACAACTACTTTGCAGAATAATCTAACAATGTCTATTACAAATGAAAACACACAAGTCTACAATCCAATGACTCAAATTCTAGGCCTATGTCCAAACTCTTGTTCATTTGCACAGGGTAACACGTACAAAGATACTCACTGCACAGGACAGAAAATGACCTACATATTTCTTAATAGAGAAAAGCAAAATATAGAACATATTCCAAAGTATAGAATACATTCCTATGATGAAATACTAAGAAGAGGAAATGAAAGGGAATGATATAGATGCCAGTGGGGAGAGAAAGTAGGATGCAAAATTATTCATTCATGAAAATGTTCTAGTATATGGTGGCAATGATTGCGCAACCTGGTGAATATACAAATTACTGAATTATATATTTTAAAAAGGTGATTGTTATGGTATATGAATTATTAACTGGAAAAATTATTCACTTGGTATCATACCCTTCGTGCTGATTTTAAGACAAAAGATACAATTATTTGTAAGCAATAAATTATTACAAATGTAGATTAAAGAGAATGGAAGACAAAATAGTTAAAAGAAAAGCTTGGGAAGTGCTTAAAAACTTATCTATAATACTTAACTCCCTAAAGTCAAAATAAAGAACAAATATGATAAAATATAAACATGTATTCATTGTTGGTAATGGAGACTTGAATATTTTTTGTACTTTTCTTTTTATATTTCTATACTTTCATTTGAGAAACAAGAAAAGCAGCTATGAACTACAAAGGCCACAAAAGAGGCACATTACAAAAGACAAATGATGAATAAACAGATACATATGAAAAGATTTGCAGCACTACTGATGAAATAAATGCAAATTAAACTGAGGGTTTTTCATGCAGCAGATTTAGCAAAAATTTTTTTTAATGTTTATTTCCAGAATTGGCAACCATGTGAGGAAATATGCCTTCTTCTAACCCTTAGGTGGGGCTGGAATTTAGCTCAGTTGGTAGAGCGCTGCTCTGCAGTCTCTGACGTCCCAAGTTCTATTCCCAGCACCACAAAAATGGGAGAAAGATGTGGCAACCCACTCCCAAAAATCTGCCATTGAAAACCCTATGAGGGTCACTATGAGTTGGACACGACTTGATGGCACCTAACAACAACAACCACCACCCTTGGGTAAGCATAAACTGGATAGTTTATACTTTTTGGAGGAAAGTTTCATAATATATATAAAAATTTAACATTCTGTCTACTACCTCCCTTATAGAAAGTTAACACAAAAAAATTATTGGAAAAAATCCCAGAAATGAGTGTCAAGGATGTCCATTTACAGCATTATTCATAACAAATTAAAACTGGGAACAATCTAAAGGTCCAAATGAATTATAATATATCTACATTCAATATAATACTGTGAAAACCAGCAATGCAAAAAGATGATATTCCATTTGGTAGGAGTGTTTACCTGTGCTTTGTCTAAGTATGCTAGTCAGACTTGGCACATGCCTGTAATCCCAGCACTCTGGAGGCAGAGGCAGAAGATCATGAGTTTGAGGCCAGCCTGAGCTACACTGTTGAGTTTCAGGCTAGCCTGAATTACTTGGTACTTGGTGAAACCCTGTCTGAAAAGACCAAGGGAGGGAGATGTAGCTCAGTGGAATAGCACTTGCCATGCCCTGGCATGAGCACAACACGGGGTTGGATCCCCAGCTCTGGGAGATAGGGTGTTGCAGAGGAAGCACTAGGAACATAGTAAGAGTGTCAAAATCACTTGTTGCATTAATGATTAATATTTACATGCATATAAGGATAGATGAGTAGATAGATGTCTTCTAAAATATTAACTGTAGTTATCTATGAAAATTTCAGTTAACATCTGTGTTTCTATGTTTAATAATGCACACATCTCAATAAACTAGAAAAAGCATGATTTTCATTTGCACATAAAAAACAAATATGAGTTCTTTTTATAAAGACTATTTTGTACAATTGTATCACATAACTTCTCGATTTCTAAGATGACTCAAACCACGGAGAGAGAGAGAGATGGGGAGGGAGGAGGTAGGTAGTTCTACACCTTAGAACTACAAAAGCTACATTAAGTAGTGGGGATCATATGTAATAGATGACCAGAAAAAGAAAAGAGGTCAGGGTTGGTCCACAGAAGACCCACTGGAAAGAAACTTCACAAAACCAAGAGAAAGAACAAAGGATCTTTAAGTCAAAATTATCAAACCAATCGATAGGCCTGCCCTGCCAAGTTCACAGAGGTAATTCTACAGACAGTCCCCTAAAATAATGTATATAAAGGACCTCTGCATAATGCACCCAATATACCATAGAATGGACAGGCACATCAACTATAAAATATATCTAGTAAAATTCAAACTTGGATTATCTTTTTCTGAAAAAAGAATTGTTAGGTAATTGCTACACTGGAATATAAAGAGGCAAATAACTTGGCCCATCTATCTTTTCTTTTTCTGTTAAATGAATGTTTGTATTAGCAATAATAATAACAATTTTAAAAGAATTAGCTTCAAAAGCCAGGCGCAGTGGTGCACGCCTATAATCCCAGCGGCTCGGGAGGTGGAGGCAGGAGGATCACAAGTTCAAGACCAGAGGCAGTCTGTGTAATTTAGCGAGACCCTGTCTCAAAAAGTAAAAAAATGGGCTGGGGGTGCAGCTCAGTGGTCCAGCACTTGCAAAGCATGCAAGGGTGAGGCCCTGGGTTCAACCCCTAGTACCGCCAAAAAAAAAAAAAGAAAAAAAAAGAATTAGCTTCCATGTACATATTGGGCAATTTATCTGAGTCTGGGTATCCACTGAATACTTTGTATCAGTAGTTCTCAAGTGTAGTCTGGCAACTTCAGTGTTCCTAAGACCTGTTCAGGTGATTGGCAAAGTTAAAACTATTTTCATAATAACACTAAGATGTGCTATTTCATTCTCATTCTCTCACTAATATAGAACATTTCAGAGGCTACAGGACATGTGATGCAGCAGCACAGCACACTGTATCAGAAGTAGATCTGATATACAGTTGTCTTCTATACAACCAGACATTAAAAGAGATTTACAAAAATAAACTGTGCTATTCTTCTCACTAATTTTTTGTCATTTTAGAAAATATGTATTTTTCATCAAAACAACACATATTAATAGGTAAATAATCAGCCCGTAAAACCATTAGGTGGTTTTACGGGCTGATTATTTTTATCAAACAAATTAGTTGTTTAGAATGTCTAAGTTTTAATTTTTTAGTACAGTAAAATTAATAAATATAATTTACAAAGTAAATCTCCTTGGAGACTTCAATTCGTAAGAGTGTAAAGACATCTTACATCCAATGAGTATGAGAATAATTTATATTTAATCTTTAGTTTATGAAGTTGCAGTCCTATCATTATGTCCATGATACAAATGAGAAAACAGCCACACAAGTAACTTGCAGAAGATCACCCAAGGAGTATCTAAATTCAGCCTTTGGATACAGGTTTGTAATTCCTAACCCTAACTCCTCTACACCAATAAGCATCAATATCTACCCAAAGCTGTTAAAGATCACTCTTCTATAGTTATGCGCTCATCTCTGTTTGAAGGACAATATTCTACACTGGCTCTAAATTCTTTGTCTTTTAGTGTTACAAAACAATGCGTGCTCATTGTAGTGTTTTAAATATACGGAATTAACTATGTTGTCCAAATTAAACACTAGAAAAATAAAATCCCATTACCGCCAACACCACAAGCACTCACTGAAGAAAACTACTGGCAAAAGTTTGGTGTACACTCACCTAGAATATATTTATACACATATGTATACATACATGCACTTTTTATCTAAACAATCACATTTCTTAAGGGAGATCATATGGATTTAGCAACTTGCCTTATTTTACTTAATATCTCTTTAGGACTTGCCTGAATCTATCGATTTATCACATTTTATAGGTTATCATCATTTACTGTGGCAAATTGAGGTCCTCTATATGGCTTATTTCCAAATATTTGCTATCACAAAAAGTCACAAGAAATACACAGTATTTTTGTGTACTTGTAAAGTCCTATCTGTTGGAAAATTCCTAGACGTAAATTTCCTGGATCAAAAGGTATAAACATTCAAAATCTTAACAGATTTTGCCAAATGCCCTCTAAAATTTCCATGCCCAATTGACATTCTCACCAAGAGCATATGAGATTCCCTTCAACAATTCAGCTTTTAAGTGCCTTGGAAAATCATATTTATGTTGTTGCAAAATGAAAGGTAGTAAAACTGTTCTCACTAGTCATTTTAACTCTGATCAAAACCATATAAATTACACTAAATGATCCTTTTTAAAAAAATAACATATTTTTAAATGTCTCAAAAGAGAAAATACACCAGGTACAAACAAAATCCTCAACTAGTAAACCTTCAAGTATTAGGTACTGTGATAAAAATGTATCCAAATTATTTCAGAGGACACAAATGAGAACTATTCAGTAAAGCTAGTCTCAAACATTTAAATCAAAAGAAAGTTGTAAGGATGAATTGATTGTGCTTTATGTACCCACTCAAAGGACTAAAGGCTACAAATACAAAGCTATCAAATCATACCAGTGGCCAAATTTGTTGTAATGGAACCAACTGCAAAGTAAAGATGCCTATAATCATAAAGTTCACTAAAATTAACATCAAACTGAAAATGAAAACATTAATATTTTAGTGGAATATATTGAATGTGACTATTCATTTCAGTCATATCAGGCTGGTATAAATCTTTGGTACTAGTAAAGAAGACATAGTCTTTTCTTGAAAATAAATAACTTAAAAATTCATCACACCTCCCTTTTCTGAATTTGCTAATGGATAGTCCAGGCTTCACTATTTCATCAAAAATCTCTTTTTCTAGGACTTTGTGCCAGCATTTGTAAATTAAAGGTCTCCCACACATCTTTGTGGGAGTAGAATCTCATTAATTCAGATTCAATTAGCTTGATTCTGAAATGGCATATGTAATTCCCATTTGGCAACAAGTTGAAAATACTATAATTTCTTCCTCTACAAGTTCCCATAGTATTATTGTGACATAAAGGAAATCAAACTGAAAATCAACTCACTTTTCTAAACCAAGGATTTACAAAACTAAGGACTCATCATCCTCATGGCTGAGCACTTCACACTCAGTTCTGGGGATCATCTCTGCGTATCAACTACTGTATATAGTAAAAGTGATTTAACTTGTCACTATTAATAGTCATGTACAGTTGATGAGTAGGAGCACTTTTCAAAATATTTTGTACTCGGATCTTTCTCAAATGCATTTTTGCAGTTTCTCCCATTTCCAGCGGGTAAAATTTTATTCTATCACTTACTGATTTACAATATAACAAAACTCAGTATCTTGCAAGGCATTCTTATTCATTTGTTTTTGTCACTTTGAAAGAATTTATAAATCAAAAAATAAGTTCCAGGATTAAGTGACATGTTTGGTGTTGCCTGAACTTACGACTAGCTATTCCCAATGAACGGAGAAACCCTCTCTTGCAATCTGAATCATGTGTAATTACAGTATGACACGGTCTCTCCTGGGCAATGTAAGTTGGCATTTTTCCCAGGATGTGTCACATCATGGGAACCACACATACAAATAAAAACCCAAAAATAAACATTTTGAAACAATGGCTTATAGACTGCATCAAGAGACTCCACAGCTGAAAATAAAAATTGTAGAGTCCAACCAACAGACATCCCTCACTAGAGCGACCTGAGAAGACATCACTGTTATCAAGCAGCTCACCACGCCTAGCAACAACTCCCAGGTGTGGGCTATGTGGGCAGCACCCTCACATTCCCTCAGGCTAGACGGAAAATCATTAAGTATACAAAATAAAGGGAAATATCCCTGCATACACCCACTGAAGCAGAAAAATAGTGGTAAAATGTGGAAGAGGGTGATCATCTTTAATATCATAATGTCAATTTGTTGACTGTCAAGGTGCCTAAACAAAGTCCCTTAGAAGCTACATCTCCTGCCAACTGTGTTAATTTTCCTAATACAAAAATATTGCTTTCCTGTTAAGTGTATTTCACCCTGAAGTAAACAGCAGCCAAGTAGCAGTAACAGTGTGTATCAAGGATCTTAGAAGGTGCTTTCTTTTGTTTAAACTCCTCTGCAATGGCTCCACAGACACATGGAAAGAGGATTCCAAAAAGCATCATAGCCAACCTCCTACAGTGAAACTCCACAATGCTCCTCCTTATCACTGCTTTGAGAAAATACATTCTGTCTATATTTTGATATAAAATGCTAAAAATACTAAATATTACTTCCTGTAGGCCATGCATATTCCTACCCTTTAGTAGAAGCTGGATGCATTTATTAACTACCCAACAAAGCCCATCAGAAATGCAACTGCTCAAGTTTTCAAGAGAAGCTATAAAACAAACCACTAAAGGCACAAAAATACAATCCTACTTCCCATTACATAAGCACTGGAAACAAAAATAAGCACCAACACAAGGCCACCTCAAAAGCACATAGCATTTCTCCTTTCTTTATTCAGCCCCTTGAGTGTTCAATAATTTCCACGTAGCTCTAAACAGAATGGATTTATTATGATGTTACTCTAAGAAACTGCAGGAGTTCTAGATGCCAATAAAGATTACGGATCAAATGGAAGATAACTACTAACCATTGTGTCGACTTAAATAAATAAACTTGCTCACAAACAAAGCACCTTATTGTATTTGTACTGTTACCTCTACTAATCCAACTAAAACAACCAGACAGTAGCTTTCTAGAGGCTGAAAGGAATACAAACCAGGATGTCTCAAACCTCCTTCAAATTTCTTTTAAAATGACATCTCTTTTCTTTTTTCCAAAATTGTCCTGCCCTTTATGGAAAATGTTTGGGACCACAGAGGCTCAGCAAGATTATGCAAACCAGACTCCAAGGCTAAGACCCAAGGTGGAGAAAGACTGAAGAAATTGGCAGCACAGCATCGTTTCTCTAAAACTTAGCTTTCCATCTTTGAAGGAACCCTCTCCCTGCGGATCCCATTCGGCAGACACTTTCAGACCATGGTTCAAAATCAAAGGAGCAGTCAAGTTGCACGTCGCGGGACGAGTAAGCTCCCCAACTAAGTAAAACCCAGACTGGGGTGGGTTCTGGAGGTGGCTTATCCCCCAAAAGAAAAGTCTATGGCAACTGGCATCCAGTGCCTCACACACAGAAAGGAGAGCAGGGAAGACCTGAACGAGAATCGACTTCTCAACACTGAACAATAACTACCTCCGATGCATTCTTTGCTAATAACACAGGTAAATCTCAATTTCTCTAGGAGGGAAATAAAGGGGGGCACAAACTGTTTATTCCCAGTTCACTCCACAGACCTCCAAACCCAACAACTAATTGCACCTTCCCCACACAACCCGCGGCTAACCCCAGAGGACCGGTAAGGGCTGGCTTAGGATGAATAAACACTCGACACCTGACGGTCCTTTCTCCGCGGTGACTTTCACCGAGCCGAAGTCGCTCGCTCGCGCGCGCGCGGGCGGGAGCCGGGACCTGGCCAGCGCGGCGCCGCGCACTCGGGTCCCGAGGCTACGCCGGCGAGCGCGGCGCGGGGGGCGGGGAGCAGGGCAGGAGGACCGCCCCGGCCAAGCGATTGTTTCCTCGCGGAGCAAAGACATTTTTTATCAAGTCTCTTTTGTACTCGAGCCCTACCTCTTTTTGGCCTAGGAAAGCTTTCGTGCAAGTGGAAGACGACTTTCTCCACAAAGTGCTGTATGTTACTGTGCTCCGGGCCGCGCACGAACACCATCCAGTCGTGGGTGAAGCCCTCCACGGTGGGTTTTTTCCTCACCTGGGCGCGGTGCCCCAGTTCCAGCTTCACCTGCACGGCACACTGCGGGTAGGGGGAGGAGAGACAGCCATGAACAACAGGAAGGCGACCGTTCGGTGCAGAACATTGCGCCTGACATTTTTTTTTTTTTCCTCCTTGAAACGCACATAAAAGGAAACGGCAGTGCCCTCTGCATCCACGTTTCACGCGCGTGGGCGCCTACTCCCCACAGCCCCAAATGCACCGGGCCGCGCCGGTCGGGCCCGGGCGTCGCGGGCCCCGCGTTCGCACCGGCCAGGATTGTAACGGAATGTTACCCCCAGTAGGGAAGGGGGTCGGGGGTGGGGAAGGAGGAGAACACGCTCGGCCACGGCAAGCACAACAAACGCATCGGGAACAAATCAGAAGACAATTAGGAGACGATGCCGAGGCGGGCTCCCGGCGTGGGAGGGGAAGGGGCCTGGGACCCCAACGCCGGGGGTTTTCGGGTGAGCCCCCTCCCTGAAAGTACCGCGGCGGCGACAGGCACACGCCGAGGAAGTCTTTGTGTACGTGTGTGTGTGCGTGCGTGTGGAGCGCGGTGCCAGGCGGAATGGAAACTACAGGCAGCCTCTGCTGATGGGCACAAACTCCCGTGCTCTTTCTTACCCCGGGGTTCGTGCACAACAAAAATGAGACGTCGTCACACACACGCGCACACATACACGCACGCCCGCAGGAAAACACGCCTAGGCATCCATAACTTACGAGCACCCTGCACCCCCAGCGAGAAGCCCCACGCGATCAGCGAGGCCGGCCGAGCAGAGCCCCCGCAACACACTTCCAAGAGCCAAAGTGGTCCCGAAGTACCTCCTACCTCCCCCTCCCGCAATGAGATTCAGAGAGGCAGGGTGGCGGGCGGACAGCTCGCCGAGCCTCGGCTGGGCTGGCGCACGCCCGCGCCGGGGCAAAGTTGCGTGCAGCCCAGCCGCTGTCAGCCCGCACACTCCGGCTCACACACGCGCGCCGCGGAGAACGCACCATCGTAGCGGCCGCCGCGCTCGGCGGAGGTGCGGCCACCGAGGCTGCTCGCCGCGTCCCCGGACTGCGCCCGCAGCTCCTGGCGGCGGCGGCGGCGGCGGTGGCGGCTGAAATATGGCTGAGTTATTATTCGCCTCCTTCCACCGTGTGTGTGTGTGTGTGTGTGTGTGTGTGTGTGCGCGCGCGCGAGTGTGAGCGAGAGGGAGTGTGTGAGTGCGCTTCTTGTGATTGCAAAAAGGCGAGGAGGGAGGGAGGCGCGGGGGGTGGAGGGCGAGTGTGTGCGTGTGCGTGTGTGTGTGTGTGTGTGTGTGTGTGTGTGAGTGCGCGCGCGCGCGCCGCGGGGGTGGGGAGGAAGGGAGCGGAGGCTGAGGGAGAGGCAGCAGCTCACTGCAAGCCGTACCAACCTTTCTCTAATTGGAACCGCGGAGCGCTGGTGCTGTCTGGGCAGCGGCAGCGCAGAGCGAAGGAGGAAAGGGAAGGGCGGGCGGAGGGGGGGGATCTTTTATTATTATTATCATTTCATGTACTTACCGAGCTAGCCATGCCTGGGGGCCCGGAGGTTTGCTGGGGTGTTGTGTGGTACCCCCCTCCCCCGCCCCCCCTCAGCTGTAATTCATGAAGAGGCTGCTATGAATGAGAGCGCGCCCAGGAGCGGGGGGTAGATGGCGGACATTCTCTGCCTGTTTCCCCCGCGCTCGCTCGCTTGCTAGCTTATTAAACTCAGCCCCAAAAGCAAAAGCAGCAGCAGCAGCAGCAGCACCAGCAGCTCCGGGGCCAGAGGATGATTTCGGAGCATGCGCCGTGGCGCCTGACACCCGGGCTTCGAGTCTCACCGGGCGGGGCGGAGCGCGCGGGGAGGCCGAGCGAGCGAGCCAGGGGGAGCTCGAAAGAGCCAATCACCGGCCACCTCGGAAACCCCGGCGGCCCGCAGCGCCACACTGGAACGCCCGGCTTAAAGTAACAGGTTCCTGCTGGGGAGCGGGGCGGACCTGCGGGGAGGGGGCCCTGGAGTGGAGAAGGCGGTCAGCTGGGGAGCTGTCCCGGCCCCTGGGTAAACTCCGCGCGCCCTACAATAAAAAACGGATTAAAACTGCTGGAATGTAGCCACTGCCTAGAGCCCCAGCAGCCAGAGAAGGGGTGTGAAATCAAGTCTTTGGCGTTAGTTAGCACGTTGCGGGAGGGGAGGGTGTCTTTTCTTTCCACCACGTATTTTTTTGTGGTTTTGTGCTGAAAAGGCAAGAACGCACACCCAAACAAACTTACTTAAAGAGAGAGCGATAGAAATGCCACACAACAACAACAACAACAACAACAACAGACACACATCAAAATTGCAATCACTGAGATTTACGACCTGCGACAATCCCCTGGCCTTTTCCCCCCTCACAAGCACCCGCCCACCACGCGCACTCCCCACCCTGCTGCCGCTGCCACCGAAAATTTTAAAATGAAATGAACAAGAAATAGAAATGCTATTTCCTTCCCAGGGAACGCCTCTGGCATTGGTAATCACAGGCTACGAAGCTTCACAAAGCGGTGCCCAGGTGAAGGCGAGGCACCTGGGAGTGCCCGTGGCAGACAGACCCGGGGGGCCAGGCTCGGAGATGTTTTCTCCCGGAATACACACACACACACACACACACACACACACACACACACACACACACACACACGCAGCCTGCTGGGTTGCATCAGTGTGAGGACTGTCCTCTGAGGACGCACGGGGCTACTGGGAGCCTTCACACAGAAGATAAAGTTAATACTGACTGCAATGTGCATAAATTGGATTATAATCTTTAGGCATATTGGTGAGAGCCAAGGTAATCCATCTCTGAGTATTAATCCATTTAGGCTCCCGGGTGACAACCAGTCGCAGGAATGTTCCCAGAATCGTTCTCCTGCTAACGTTCCCACTCCGATTGTATTTTGTCTAGGTGGCAGTCGACGGAATAGCGCGGCCACCCTTGCAACTCAAGGAATCATAGCGAGTAGTTTCCAATAGAAATGCAGATAACCTTTAGAAAGGAAACGGGTAAGATCTAGAGATGACTGGTACGAAAATGAAACATGGGTGTGACTTTGTTTCGTTAAATGAAGACCCTTGCATCTTCCTAGCTCTTACTCCTCCCTCTTTACCTTTTCTTTGCTCTTTTTCTCTCCACACAGCTTCTTTCTGAAGTTTTCTCTCCTTTCCCCCACCTTCCCTCTTTACTTATCTCTCTTCCTCTTTCTGATTGAACTGTCTTGCTTTTTTCTCTCCTTCTGAAGACCACGAAAGTAAATCTTCTCGCCTGTTGCATTGAAGAGAACAGAATAGCCAGAAGAAAGTTGACTCGCCCTTAATGTTCGGTTCTCCCCGCTGCTCACAAAAAGGTAATGGAAATCAATTTGGACTACTTCAAGGCAACTTTAGTCTCCAAGCTAGTACACTTCCACCTAGAGGAGTTTGATCCCATAAAGCTGATACTCACTGTCTCCCAGCTACAACCAAAAAAACTTCTTCCTTCGGTGGAGGACCCCAATCCTTCCCACCCTTCTACACTATAGAATCTACAAGATTTAGGATAGAGAGGAGAAAACATTTTAATCCAAGTCCAAGGGCTGAGTTCTCAATCAAGTACATAAATGTGTATCATCTTGTATATGTACATAAGCACATGTCACATGTACTAAGGACATATCATCGCGTAAGTACATGTGTATCTGTGTCCGTGTGTATAAGGATTACATTTACATACGCATAGGCAAGCTGTGTGCATCATATCCCCCAAAGAGTGGACCTAACCGCTGTGCATCATTAAACTTTTCATTAAATGATCAAATTAGAGAGAAATCCTTTGGAATGATAAGAATGGAAACTGAAGATTATCTGGATGTGTCATTAGTAAGGCCAGGTTCTATTAGGCAGTAATCATTAGCAGTGAGTGTGTTTTAGAACACAGGTGAAAAACAACAATCCTATTTCCATGTGAGTTGATTTCAGGATTTGGCTAACTTCTCTCTGTGCCTGCCCTGCTCTCCTGGGATTCTCTCCAGAACTCTTCTTTGAATTACATGTTTGCTGAATTTAGATTTATTCTAGAAATCACAAATAAGCCATAGAGTCTGAGATGATCTTTCCCCAATGTCTCTCCTTTGTCAAAAACTGCTTTAAAACCCGAATGTATGGTAATTCATGCCTCCAGACAGTAGAAATTTAAATTCCGTCAGTAGATGGCGCACAGATCCCTTCCACAGACGTCCTTACATGACCCCTTTACAACAAAAAGACTGGGACCAGGAGAAAGGAAAGAAAAGAAAACACAACCCAGAATACTCTAGGTCTAGGTTCAGCTTTGAACAAAGGAATTTTCGCTAACCTTTCAGTTTGTTATTTATACTTATTTGAATAAGTTGACTATTAAAAGCAATCAAGGTAGGAATAATAGATTGATTTCCTCTCCAGCTAATCTGGGGATCTTCACAATATAAGTAAGGTACAAACGTGAAACCCACCTTTTGAGTACTTGAAAACAGATTTATAGAAAATATACTGCAAACAAATTTTAAGACAAACTTTAATGCTAAATACTAAATAAAAATCGCAACAATTAAAATGAAGATGATGTGGGATAACACCATCTTCTTATCCAAAGAGTAATTATCTTACCAAATTTCATAGTATAGTATGTAGCACAGTATGAAGCACTGTGAGGTTAGTTTTAGGAGCAGAAAAGGAAAGCAACTGACATGATAGGAAATAAAAATTGTGATGAAGAATAAAAGAGGGCAGTGTCTGTGACAGATCTTAGCTCCCAATCACTACTAGAGCCACCATCACCATTGTCTTAATACTATTATTTGGGCTCCAGCCTTTTTATTTGCAATCATTTTGCTGATTTGGAAGTTCAAACCACTTGAAATCTTTCTGGCAGAGCAAAAAAGAGGGACTTTCAAGTGTAATTAGGATGTTAAGAAGCACCCTAAAATAAATTTTACGTATTTGTTGTGATAAATTATTGGTGCACAAACTCAAACGAATCAAATCAATAAAAATTAACCATTGTCCATCTGTTGCTGTATGGATTTGGTGAAAGGGGAAAATGCATGGAAAAAAACTAGATAATAGGACAGACAGTAAACATTTTGCAAACATTACATTCAGAGTAATTAAGGATTTGTTCCCACAATGGTGCACTTTTTCTGTGTACTACATCCATATCTGCATTCATCAAATCTTTTCCATGTATCAGGCACAGAGCTAGACTCTAGGAATATAAGAATGACAGGCTTCCTGCTGTCACAGTTATAAACCAGGGGAGAGTTCACCAAAACCAATTCTTTTTATTTATTTTTATTTCATAACACCTACATTTGGGATAAATATAGGTGTCACACATAAGCAAATATCATAGAGATCTGACATGAAAGACGAGAAAAAATAGTAGCACAAGATAGAAGCCATGAGTTGTTGCCCCAAATTCCACTTTTTAATGCTTGAAAAGGAAGGGACTATCTTTCTTGCAATAGCAACCAATTCCTAACTTCCTTTTCCTTCATCTCAAGTGTTTTCTATGTTCACTTTATTACAGTCCTTTTAAGGGAAAAAAAGAATCCCACAATGAAAGACAGCTAAGTCTTTGAGATCATGAACACATTCTCTCTGTTGAAACAGTTCCCCTGCTTTTCATGGAAATGTTTGGTTCAAAAATGTTACATGTTTAATATTAAATCTAATTCATGATTCTAGGATACTGTATTGGGAATACCAAAATAGTAACAATCATTACTACTTTGAGGAAAACAATGTTGCTTCGATATCCTCTTAAGCACCTAGTCCAAGATTATTTCCAAAGATAAGAAATGCATAGAGCTTTTTTAACTAACAGAGCCTCTTCACGTGTAAATTATTTCCTGAGAGGCATTTAACCAATGCACTTACACATTCAGAAGACAAGAGGGCCTCCACGGTAATAATTTATTAATTTGGGAGGCTGGATCCCTAATTTAATAAATAGCACCTCAAGGTCTGAAAATTAATCAAGGATGTTATGTAAGACTAGCAATATGAAACAATAAATATTGAGAGTCAGTGGATAAAATGTGATTGAAAATGTCTCCCTAATATGTACAGGAACCCCAGTAGAAGAGTTGTCGGTAAAATACACGTTAGATTGAAACTGCTTGCTGGAAAAATATCTAAAAAGTAGACTATTTTCCTCTATTGTATGCATCTCTGGTCTCTCTTTGATGTCTACTATGCAATTTCCCATCATTCGTCACATAATAATTTGATATCTCCAATTTCAGTAGAAATTCGGTTTATTTTCATCTACCAATTTATATCCCTCATTCATACATAATGGATCAGGAGTTAGAATAATCACTTTACCTTAAAAGCATAAACCATATTTACCTTACTTAATAACAATGAAAAAATAATGCCAGGCCTATAAATTAATGTAGACAGCTCAAACTTCAATTAAAATGCAGAAGAAACTTAGGAAGAAGAAATTACTCCCTTCTGTGTACTAAATGGTGTGACAATGGCTTGAAAATAACACTAAGCCTCTAAGAAGTGAGTGATTTACTACCTTCTGGTAGTATCAAGTATCCTGGTTGGGTTAAGCTATTTACAGTCAGCCCTGAATAATCCATGAGTATATTACCCACTTTGTAGATAATCCACAATGACACAATTTATGTGTGTGGGGTTTTTAAATGTAAATTTATGTTACAGGCAGGTTTTTTAAACCATTCAAAATGGATCTGACTGTATCTATTTGTCAGTTTCCATTCATAGTTTTTCCTCACAGAGAAGTTTACATATTGATCCATCCTTTCTATTTTGGAGGTTTTTCTAAATTTTCTAAAAGTTATTAAGAAAAACTTTCTAACAAAATATTCTACATTTTATTAAGCAATTTGTCATCCCAGATATAGAGTGCTTTGGCAAAGAACTATTGATCTAAGAAGCAATACCACTTGATAGGAAAGAAGGAATATTCATTTACCAGTGTGCTGAATCAAAAGAACTCCTAGAGGCTATTACTAATTATAGCTCTATTATATATCCTCCATGAAATCAAATAAGGGAAAATTAATGAAGGACTATTCTCTGAACTGTATTGATATCAATTTGGGAAATTTTCAACTTGTAACAAGGAGATAAAAATCACTAATGAATAGTGAAAGAACTTTACTTATTTCTATACAATTAGACTCTTAATATTTATTATTTCAATCTTTTGTCTTATGTTTCATGACTTTGACTTTTTAGTTTTATTATTAATTCAATGCATTCAATTAACTTTTAGTGGCTATCCATTGAAGGTCAGCCACTATTCTTGGTACTTTGAAACTAGGATACAAGTGTAGGATGTCCCTAACACTCTCATTTATTTCAAGGTATTTCATAACTATTGACTTAGTGTTGATAGGTTGTTACAATAAATGAAAGCTGGTATTAAGCACATAACATTGAGCCCTGGTTATTCACTTATATCTTGTTTTTTTAAAAAAAGATTTATTTAGTCATGATTGTGGCAGTAATCCCTACTTCAAAAAGAAAAAAAAATGATGATTGACTTTACTTTCTAAAATCGTAAGTATTGAGCATACTTCAAATTAAATGTTCATTTTCTAGGGCTCCAAATGACCAAATTTGGGACACTCTGAACCTCAAAAAGAATCTATAATTCCAAAATGATGTTTAAAAAATAATAAGAAAGTTAAAAACAGAATCTTCTCCTTACAGAAAAATACTAGCTAATTACATGAGGAATTATTGAAAAGCCATCAGTTTTCAGCCTCCAATGTGGAAATAAATTTAATCAAATCTTGTCAATATATGCAGAAAGTACTGAGTGAAAGATTTATGAATACATTATTCACAAGCTCTCATTGTATCACAGATTCCATATTAATTACAAATGGGAAAAGAGGCCTTGATGGTGGAGGACTTTGGTGGATACCACTTACTGAAGTGATGAAACTGAATATCACCAACAAGAAGTAGCATCATGTGCCTCTTGATGTGATGCAATAAAAAGCATATAGCATCACTTATATAGTATTCCTGCCGAAAGTGTGTATCCTGAAACTAACCATGAGGAAGAAATCAGACAAATCTAGATCATATGGGACATTTTACACCTTAAGTGACCTAATTCCTTCAAAAATCAGTATCATAGTAGCCAAAAGAGAAAAGAAAAAAAAAGTGAAATTATGTTACAGATTAAAGCTGGCTGAAGAACCATGACAGCTAAGTAAATGTAATGCTTAATACTTAACTGGATTCCAAATCTAAAAACAAATACATTAAAAAAATTCCTAAAAGAAAAGCCTAAAGGAAATTCCTGGAGAAGGTAGAGAAAGTTGAATGTGTAGTGTATTATTAGATGATACTATTATATCAGGGTTAGATTTTTTGGATGTGATAATATTGTTGTGGTTATTTAGGACACTCTCCTAAGGAAAGACATGTGGAAGTGCTTAGGGAAAAGTTATCATGATATCTACCACTTACTCTCAAGTAGGTCAATCAAAATAAGTAAACAAATAAAGATACAGATAAAACATTCAGATTTAAAAGAAAGAGAAAGCAAAAGAATTAAGTTGGTCATTGTATTACCTTTTATATAGATTTGTCTCCTTTTTCTCAGAATATAAATTTCAGGGGGAAAAATTGACCCTCAGAATTCAGAACTAACAGTGGCCATTCTGTACATGTTTTTCTTCACTAGTATTTATTTTTGTTTGTTAAAAAGTATATGCATTAAACCAGGCGTAGTGGTTCATGTCTATAATCCCAGCGCTTGAGATGCTGAGGCAGAGAGCTTACAAGTTTCAGGCCAGCCTGGGCTACATAGTGAGGCCCTATCTCAAAAACAACAACAACAACAAACAAATGAAAAAAAATGCTTAATAAGAACAAAAACAGAGAAAGCAAGAAATGCAAATGTTATAATCTAGAGGATGTTGTGGCAGGGAGGCATGTGCGTATGTGCTGGGAGTTGAATCTAGCGCCTTATGTATGCTAAGCATGTGATCTACCACTGAGCTGTGTTCCCATCCCATGGAATATATTTTTAAAGAAAAGAAAGAACATTTGAATTTTTTCTTTTTCTTTGCCTTTTTTTTCAGTTGGAGGCTTTATCTAATTCATGTTTTCTCCTGTCTGTCTGCCACCAAATTTGTTTTTGAATTATAATAATGTGATGGCTTTTAATTGGCAACATCCTTGAGGTCAGCATCTTTGATGATCTGAGCTTGTCTCTGGCAATGAAGGACTCCAAAAGGGAGCAGAACACATGACATGGACTTAGCATGCCCTGTTGAATTAGTGACAATATTTTCACAGAATGTTCTTACAAAAGTAGATGTTGTGTATGAAAGGTTTCCCTCATGAGATTACAGCAATTTAAAGGTCATTCAATTCTACAGAACACTTAATTGTGTCCCATTAAGCATTTCTCAAAAAGGAGTGTGTGTGTGTGTGTGTGTGTGTGTGTGTGTGTGTGTGTGTACTTAATAGCATTCAAGGACTGCCAATATCAGCATTGTCTAACTTAGAAAGACTTTTTTTTCATGGTTTTCTTCACTGGTCCACTATATAATGCACTGACTTTCCTTTTTTATTGCTCAAGGGCAGCTGGATGAGTGGCCTTGGCTCATTTAGAAACCATCTAATCCTTTTGTTCTGAGTTAATATTTTCTTTAAAGGTCACCTACCTCTGACACTTGTCAGGTTAGCACTTCTCAGACACAGGAAGACGGCCTTTGCTTGATCAAGTATAGCCAATGTAATGCCTGAAGAATAGCCAGCACATTCGAACATAGAACAGATTAACAGATTGTTCTGCAGGCTCTCATTTTAGGCCCAAGATTCCTGTGGGCACTTTTTGCCAACCAGGTACCAGAAGGAGAAATGTAGAAAGAGTAGACGAAAGAAGAATCGAATACAGACCTCTGTGTTTCCTTCCCAAACTTGGGAGAGAATGCACAAAGGTACCTACCACTCACTTAGGAAAATGTCTTTCACGGGTACAGAAGGTCATTGAGTAAAAATAGAGTGTGGGGGGAAAATCCTCTAAATAAAGAGAAAATAAACGAGACAAAGCCAAACCATTTTAAGATAAAAAAAAAAATTCCAAACGAGACCACAAAAAGATTTATGGCCATTACAAATATAATAACAGTATTGTGGGAAAATTCTTTTTTACTCTAAGGGAAAAGAATTTAGAGATTGGTTTTGATTTTTATTCAGCAACCCCAATGAGGAAGCTGTAATTGCATATAAAATAGTCCATATACTTCTCAATTAATTAGTTGTTATACTGTGGTTCTTACCCTAACTATGGTTAGGCTATAAACAAAAGGCACCAAAAGTGTCTTTTTGAGACTGCAGACTTCTTAAGCCTTTCTTTAATCAAGACCCTTAATTCTCTTATACAATCCTATATTTAAAACCATGTACTGGTCTTGCTGAATGCCAGACGTTTTGATTAGTGAGTTCATGCAATGGTCTGACTTTGAGCCAAAACTAAAGTTGAGCCTTAAAGCAGTGATCATATGCACATGGTAGGAAAAAGACATAGAGATGTTTTTTAAGTCATAATGCAAAATATCACAATTCATTTTGTCTTCCTCAACTCAAAAATTTGGCACAACTTTTTTAGCTAGACACTCAAGGTTTTGATTTTTGTTGTTTTATTTTGGGGAGGATAAGAAGTTGTAATTCTAATTAATTCTAATTCCTAATTAAAAGTAAAAAAGCAGTTAGCATATTCATGGATGAAATTGTTTTTCCTTCTAGATTTCACCAATCTCTCAAACTATTGATTGACTAGAGTAGAAAATATGGTGCTGGAGACGAATATTGAACATACTATGGACTGCCAAAAGAACCAACAGATTTGTTCTAGAAGTGCAACCAGAATGCTCCTTGGAAGCAAGGATGGCTAAACTGGGTCTTACATATTTTGGACATGTTGTCAGGAGGAACAATTCACTGGAAAAGGGTATCATGTTTGGGAGAGTGGCAGGTCAACAAAAAAAGAAAGACCCTCAACTAGATGGATTGACACAGTGGCTGCAACAATGGGCTTAAATATAAAAAGATCATGTGCCTGGCACAGAATTGGGGAGTATTTCACTCTGTTGTACATAGGGTTGCTATGAGTTGGACTTGACTCAATGGCACCTAACAATAACAACAACATAGTAGAAAAGTACAAAACAGAAAAGAATGTTTTCCCCTAACATTAAATATTTATAGTACAACTATTGTGTGTGAAGCATAGAGAATTACATTTTGCAACTTTTAAACAGAATTTAGTGGAAAGAAAATTTTATTTCTGAGCCTGGAGGTAAAACCAGGATCTTGCTCATGGTGGGCAAGTGCTCTACCACTGAGCTACACCACCAGTGTAGAAAGATTGTTTTGGTGGAGCAATATTGCTTACAAGAGAAAGTGATAAATATAAGAAAAGAAAATACAAAGAAAATGCAAAGAGAAATGAAATTATACAGATAAATAAGAAAATCTGTAAAAGGAAATGTTCAAAACCTTGCAAGTATTTTAGCTTTTAAATATTTTAAATTCCTCAAGTTGGGCCTCATGGCACAAGCTTGCAATCCCAGCATTTAGGAGACTAAGACAGGAGGATCAAGGCCAGTCTGGGTTACATAGCAAGACCTTATCTCAAAAAAAAGAAAAAATAAAGTTTCCTTAAGATGATATATTTCCTGGGATACTCTACTTGTTAAATAACAAGAAAAATATTAATAAGAGAATATAGACACAGTTAGAATTTCACAACAGTTTAGGAATGGAGAAGCAAGGACATTTATCTTTACACAGAATTCTATCATTACTAACTAATGCCATCAAGGTTAAGGGGCACTGATCTGTATTTTTCCAGCTGGGATGAATCAGACCCACCCCAACCACTTTTTGTTGAGATGAGATCTCACAATGTAGCCTTGGCTGGCCTCAAGTTCTCAATCCTCCTGCCTCAGCCCCGTGAGTCCTGAGATTACTGAATCAGAACACTCTTGATTCTGCTTTTACTCTGGCAACAGGCTTTAACCTCACTATTTCCAACCCCCTCTGTTCCAGTATTTTATCATATTGGTCATTTTGAAAAGCTGCTTTGGGCAGAAACGCTGAAAAATCAGGGCTAAAGGTAATTGCTGAGACCTCATTACTTAACTTTAAATGGAGTCAAGAGTTCATTGAACTCATATGTTGTTGTTGTATGTAGATATGTGAAAAATGCTACAAAACAGTATTAAATCAATTTTAGCAGGTTTTTTTTTTTCCTTTTTAAAGTATTGACCTAAATATAAATTGGCTATTCTACTCCTTAATGTCGAAGATAAAATGATTTAACTCTTGGGTATAAGCAAGCACACTTGGCAAAACTCTTAAAGAGAAGCAATTGGGAGCCAACCACATTTCTCAAAGAGGAAGTTCTTTGACATCAGAGGTTGTCTCCGATTGGCAGGGTTTAGGAACAGCAGACATTCTCAAAAAACATTTATTGTAAAAATAGGGGGGGAAATTCTCTTTCTCTCTCTCTATCTCTCTCTCTCTCTCTTTCTCTCTCTCTCTTTCTCTCTTTCTCTCTCTCTCTTTCTCTCTCTCTCTCTCTTTCTCTCTCTCTTTCTCTCTCTCTCTCTCTCTTTCTCTCTCTCTCTCTCTTTCTCTCTCTCCCTCTCTCTCTCTCTCTCTCTCTCTCTCCCCTCCCTCTCTCCCTCCTTCCCTGTGTGTGTGTGTGTTGCTGGAAATCAAACCCAGAGGCTCATGCACGGTAGGCGAGGCAAGTGCTCTACCACTGAACTACATCCACCCCCAGCACTCAGAATCTTTGTTCATTAAGCCAATAGTATGAAATTTATTTGCATAAGGAATGAAGAGGGCCCAAAAGTAATTGTAAACCAAAGATAAAAGCAGTATTTTCAAAATCCTCAAACTGTTTTTCATATTTGTTTTCTTTCTCTAAATACACATAATTTTCTAAGTACCTATTCCCTCTCAAACAATAAAACTAAAATAAAAGTCTGGCTTTCTTAAGTCACGACAGTTCTCATCTTTGTTGTTGTTAGGTGCCGTCCAGTTGGTGTCAGATTCATAGCAACCCTAAGTACAATAGGCAAAACAGTATTGTTAGTGCTTCCCTGCTATTCATAGGCTTTTCAATGGCTGATTGTTTTTTGGGAGTGAGTCGCCTCATCCTTCTCCCAAGCCTACAGTACCCGGTGTTCCCAGGCTGTCTCCCATCTAAGTACTATCCAGGCCTGATCCTGCTTAGCTTGCAAGATCTGATGGGATTGAACACCACAGTGGTACAGCTGCAGACCCCAGTTCTCATCTACCAGTCAGTTAAAAGCCATTTCCAGGAAAGAATACATTTGCACAAAGAAGAAAACCATAAGAAGTAGGAGGAATAAGTATGGCATAGTTGTGCACACCTGGAATCCCAGCACTCAGGAGGATCTTGAATTTGACCTAGGCTGGACTATACAGTGAGACCTTGTCTCAAAAAGCGCGAGTGGGGTCGGGGCAGGAGGCACAGTAGTAAGAAAGAATGGGACAGTGATATAGTAATATATGGACTATGATTGTTTATTAAGAAAAAACTCTTCAAGGCTTAAGAAAAAAACTGTTCAAGAACAAAATTCCATACTTAAGGCAGGGGATATAAGGTGGTTGCTGGAGGTTAGGGGTGTATCTCAGTGGTGGAGTACAAACTTGTACAAGGCCTGGGGCCAGTCTGTAGTACCCTCCCTCCTAAAAAAGATGGTGCTTAAAGAGGCCAAATTGAGCTCTTAGGCAAATCTTGTTTGACCTGAACAAATTTTTTGGCTTATTTTTTTAAATAACATAGTGGACAATATGTAAATTTTGGAGATTTTTATGTAAAATTTGAATTCCCTCCTTCTGGGGAAAGAAAATCACAAGATATGACCAAGCAGAGCTCACTTATCTGAATAAGTCAGCAGGTGCTGAGTGCAGGCTGTTCCCCTAGACAGGGTCCTCCTCCTCCAGATACCTAGAGTCCTGCTCTGCCTATTTCTCTCACTCCTCTGGCCTCATCCTTAAGGTCCTTTTTGTGGTGGTGAAGATGATCTTATCCCTAGGTTCCTATCATTGATACAGAACAGATGCTCAGATCCACAATGAGTAAACAAGCCCTAAGCCTAAATGAGTTAAGGAAAGCTTTTGTAGCACGTGAAAACCATTTGGAATTCAAATTTCAGTGGCTATAAATAAAGTTTTATTATAATGCAGCAAAGTTTGGCCACTTTTGTGCTATAAGCCTTACAGTAGAAGGGTAGATTGGGGTAGTTGTGACAGACACCTTCTGCCCCACAAAGCCTAAAAAAAAACTTACTATTGCTAAGGGAAAAATTATTTAATGATACTTGTTAAAGTAATGTGAGGAAGACTTTCTTTGGGACCATCACAAAAGGTAAGAGGACTATTACAATGGCAAGCAGAGATTGGGCACAATACAGAATACATTGTAGGCAAGTGGGGATTTATAGCCAAGGAGTAGAGTGGGGATCAGTGGACAGAAAATCACTAAAAGGAAACATCAGAGGTAAAGGGGATTCTAGCTAAACTGCTCTAATGGGATTCTGAATGCTGAAGACAGGCTATGGTGATCAGACATCACTGGGGGGATGGTGGAAGATGAGTGATCTAATACCTAGTTTGTGGGGAAGGTATGTTACTTGCTAAAACTAGATTGTAGAAGGGAGCACACCAATGGCCTCAAGGAAGGCTCAGAAAAGCCTGACTCAACTTTGGCTAAGCAAAGAATCTTTGTTACCGCCTGGCTCTTTGTGGAAAAAGTTTGCTAATGTTGATCTGGAACAGTATTGTCCAGTAGAAATGTAATGCAAGCTGTATTTGTCATTTTAAATATTCTAGTAGCCATGTTTTAAAAAAGAAAATAATTTTAACAACATATTTTATTTAACTCAATATAGCAAAAATATTATCATTTCCATCTGAGATCAATATAAAAATTAATGAGATAGTTTACATTCTCTTTTCATTACTGCCTTTGAAATTCAATGTGTATCCACTTGCAGTATATCTCAGATAGAATACTCAGTAGCCACAATGGTGCATGTTGGAGGGACAGCACAGGTTTAGAACTTAAGAATATTAAGGGAAGGAGTGGGTGAATGGCTCAGTGGGAGAGCACATGTGTATTTAGCTTGGGAGAGGTCCCGGCTCAATCCTGGGCACCAAAAGGAAAAAAAAAAGAAAAGAAAAGAAAAAGAAAATTAGGAGAAGACAGCAAGTTAGCAAAAAATTTAAGTCTACTTACATAATAAAGAGTTCAGGAGTATAGGAAAAGAAGAGTAGGAGCAAGTATCTTTAGCCTTAAAGATGAAACAGGGTAGGACGGGGTTGGGTCAGGGGAATGGGAGAGGCTGCAAGAAGATAAGGCTGCCTAGCTCAACAGTACAGGCTATGGGGAAGATGGGACTATTTTATTTTCTTTACTTTTTTTATGGTACAGAGTATTGTTGTTAAGTGCCGTTGAGTCTGACTTGTAGCAGCCCTATGTACAACAGAACGAAATACTCCCTGGTTCTGTGCCAGGCACACAATTTATAGAATACAGGAGAGGGAGGGAGGGAGGGAGAGAGAGAGAGAGAGAGAGAGAGAGAGAGAGAGAGAGAGGAAGAGAAAGAGGCAGAGAGACCGAGATGGAGAGAGAGAATGTAGAAAGAGTTTATGGTAAAAGTGCTACACCTTTAAGGAGTAATTACTGTGGAAAACTGAGGCACTTGTAGAAATTTAGATAAAATTGGAAAGGATCTTGGAGAAAGCTCAGTTCTCTGGGTGAACAGGCATAAGGATACTCCCCAGGGGAAGGTAAAGTCCCAGTGAGCAGAAAACTGAAGCAAGCTTTTTAGAAGGAAAAGTACCTTGGTTAGACTGAGAAGATAGCCTGGCTGAGAGAAGGGGCAGCTCCCACGGAGCTGCCCTAGAGAAGGAACAAAGAGAAGAAAGTAAAGAGGGAAGAGCAAAGAGAAGAGGAGAACAGAAAAGAGGGCTCTAAAACATACTGGGGTCTGCAGGTGCTTTTCCTGGGGTTCAGGAAAAACTTAGAGATTTTGTTATGTAAAGAATGTTTTAAGGCTGGGTGTGGTGGCCCATACCTGTAATCCCAGCCACTCCAGGCTGAATCTGGAGGACTGAAATTTAGAGAGATACTATCTCAAAAAAAAAAAAAAAAAAAAAAAGGAGCGGGGGAGAGGTGAGGAAGAGGGAGCTTGAGGTACAGCTCAGTGCTGGAGCAGTTGCCTAATATGCATGAGGCCCTCGATTCAACCCTGGTACCACAAAAGAAAAGAAGATAAGAGAAGAGAAAAGAAAAGTTTAAGTTCACATGGACTTCATCCTTTGTAAAGAATATTGCTCTAGATTTAAACTCCAAGTGGTTGAAACTGTCAAAAATAGCTTCAAAATATTAACAGATATTTTAAAGCAGGGGACTTTTAGTGAAAAGGGTATAGGTAAGGAGATAAATCTGTACTCATACTTCTTTTTTATTTCCATAGTCTATAGAAATGAACAATGAACACTTCTGGTTTGTAACAGAAGGCATGGCTGGATGGCTGGAGAAAATCTAAGGAAAAGCAGCCAGTGAGGGCTCTAGCTGCTTGCCAGGGAAGGCTTTGGCCCTTGGAAGCTGTCCAAGCCTAAAAGCCCCCTGTTGTTATCTCTGACCTTGGGCATACACCCAGCATATGTGCAGACATGACATAGTTCTGCCTACTTACAGTGAGCAGAACATGCTAACGTAAATAATGAATAAAATTTCTGTGACTCACAAGAAAATATAATTTAACCCCCTTTTCCTCTGACTCCTAAGAATGATTAATGCTAGGATAAGAATCTAATAAAAAGAGCTTGAGACACTCACAGGGCCAGAGGGAGAAGGCAGTGCACCTGAGGGTACTGGCCCCCGCCTCAGTCTCTCTGGCAGTACTCTTGGTGTGCAGAGTAATTCTTTCCGCTTCTGCTGACCCCATGGCTGCTGAACAGTCATGACACTGGTTCTTCTCTCTGGGAGTAACTATTCCCCTCCATTGAGGCTAATATGGTGAGTAGGCGCCAAGTGCTGTGCTTATTGGGTCTCTTCCCTCTGTTGCCAGGAAGGCAGATCGTGGAGCTGCTGGCTGGTGGGTCTGGGAGCTGCAGGTCAATTGGTCTGAAGCAGAAGGCCAGCTGCTAAACCTAAAAAACCTTAGTCCTTGTATTCAGTTTATAAAAGAATTTATACTTGACTCTTAAGTTATAGTAGAGAATATATAATAGGTTTACTAAAGATAGTGCACTTTTAAGGAATAATTACAGGGGAAACTGAGGCACTTGGAGAAGCTTAGGTACACCTGGAAAAGAAATTGGAAAAACTTGCACTCCAGCAATGACTCAGCGTAAGGATATTTCTATTCCCAGGGGAAGGTAAAGAAGTCAGAGAACTGGAAAGTTTAGCAGGTTTTTAGAAGGAAAGTGCCTTGGATGGAGAAGATGGTGGACTCTAGAGGAGAGGCATGCACATGATTGCTGGAGAGAGGAGAGAAGAGTTAAGAGTGGAGATGCATACATGGCTTCTTTATCATGGTGGTAAGGAAGGAACCATTTTGAACCCCTTTCCCTCCATATCTCCTCTTAATGCCTAAACTAGCTGCCTAGCATCTCCCTCAGTCAGTTGCAGGACAGGCTTTCCCTCCGCTCCCACTGCACCTGCCCCCTCTAGGTGGTAATAGCCATACTGTTCTGATCTGTTGTTGTTGTTAGGTGCTGTCAAATCTGTGTCGAACTCATAGCCACCCTAAATACAACAGGTGAAACACTATTATGAGTGCTTCTCAACTATTCATAGGGTTTTCAATGGCACATTGTTTTTTGGAAGTGGGTTGCCAGGTCCTTCTCACAAGCCTACAGCACCTGGTGTTCCCAGGCCGTCTCCCATCCAAAGTACTAACCAGACCCCACCCTGCTTAGCTTCTGAGATCTGACAGGATCAGACGCCACTGGGCTATGGCTGCAGGCACTGTTCTGATACAATATGGTAATTATGGTAATGTGAAAATTAGGTGATGAAAACTAATAGTCATAATTTGTATATATAGATGTAAATGTGTAGGTAAATTGTTGTACCCAGCTGCTCGACCCCAGAAAAATACTCTAAGACACAAACAAATGGATCAAGTGCAGAAAAGTTTATTTAGACTGGCCGGCTGGCTACTTTCAGTCCCAGGAGTGGACTTTCAGAAAGCAACATCCGAATCACAGTGATTAGGAGCTTTATAGGGTAGGGGAGTACAGGCAGGATTACAGAAGCAGAACATTTTTTTTTTTTTTACAGTCAAGGGGTGGGGGTATAAAGTTTGCGTTTCCAGAGTTTAGCCCTTTTCAGGAATTCCCTGAATTTGGCCTTTTACAAAGTTATCTAGCATCACCACATTTTTTCTTAATCTAGCCCTTCAGCAGGCCCAGCCACCTCATGACACATCTGCCCTTATCAGCTTTTATTGAGGGCTAGTTTCAAGGAACCAGAGTAATTTTTAAGTGGTCTAGGCCTGCTATCACAAAATGAGAAATTCACTTTTGTAATGGCAGAAAATATAAACATTGCTTGAACACTGAGGTGATGCCCAGAGGAAACCTATGTTTCCCTTAATTTTTTAACAGTTATATATGCCAAACAGTGTTTTAAGCATTTTACAAATATTAACTTAAAAAAAAACAATAATACTTCCATTATGCTGAGAAACCATTATCTCCATTTTAAGCCTGAGCAATCTGAAACAGTGAGAGGTCAAATACTTTGAGGAAAGTCACACAAGGATCAAGTAGCTAAGTTATGAAGTGACCACTATCTTGGTCCTGCGTCCCAGTAGAATTCTTCAATCCCAGGAAAACCAAGGCAGTTGTTCAAGCTATAATTCAAACCTTGGAAATCTGACTTCAGACTCAGTGATATTGATATGTTATCTCTCTTATCATTTTCCTTTTTCCTTTCTTTTTATTTTTTGTGCTAGGGATTGAAAACAGACCCTCACCCATGCTAAGCATCCACTCTCCCACTAAGCTACAACCCCTAGTCCTTATCTCTCTTATAATAACGCACAGATAATCTCTTATGATAATGCACAGATAAGTGTGTAAATACCATGTGTAGACCTGGACCAAACAAAAACAACCTTAAAATTTGGGCCTGCTACAGTCTACTTAGAAAATTCACCTTCGACGAATGTTCTAGGGTTGATTTGTGCCAACAGTTTTAGCTAGCGGGCCAGGAAGGCAATTACAGAGTCTTCTGGAAGTCAGGCAGAAGAAGGAGCAGAGGGATTGGAAGTTCTCTGACAGGATGACATGTCCTTTGTCTCCCTCTTCACAAGGCTGGGGAACAATGGGGAATTGAAAGTCAAGAAGCCCAATTTGGAGCACTTGGTTGTTCTGCTTTATCAGACTATTTTCTATAAATTTGTGTGTCAGTGATTAAGGAAACTTTCTATTGTTTGCATCCCTGGGCCTTTTCCCTTCAGTCATCCCATTGGCCTAGTTATGACAGGAGCATGCTAAGAAAGAACCTTCTGTCAAGACAGAGGCGCCAAAGGACAAAGAAAATGGGTGGGTTGTCCCATGAGCTGATGGGAAAATACTCTGAAACCTGCTTCACCTGGGGAAGGAAGCAGGCGGGAGGAAGCAACTGTATCAGAAGGCCTTTGAGTAGAAACCCACGGTTACTTCTTAAATCACCTCTGCAGCTGAATGGATAAAATCTTTGCATGGTATTTCACCTTGGTATTCCCAGAGGAGATGGGGAGCTGTTCATAAAGGGGCTTGCATGTCATGCTTGGAAGTTTAGGTTCTGTGCTGAAGGAAAGCCATGGAAATGTTTTGAACACAGGGATGGCATGATCACAGGATGAGAATGTTTATCACCTGCAGTCTTACAGGGTATGCTATGCAAAGACATGGTAAATGGGAAACTCATTACTAAATGGGCCCCTGTTGTTGTTGTTGTTAGGTGCCATCCAGTTGGTTTTCTGACTCATAGACGACCCTATGTACAACAGGCGAAACAGTGTTGTCAGTGCTTCTCTGTTGTTCATAGAGTTTTCAATGGCAGATTGATTTTTGGGAGTGCGTTGCCAGGTCCTTCTCAGAAGCCTACAGCACCTGGTGTTCCCAGGTGGTCTCCCATCCAAGTACTAACCAGGCCTGACCCTGCTTAGCTTCCAAGATCTGACGGGATCAGATGCCACAGGGCTATAGCTGTAGGCTAAATGGGCCCCTAGGAAACAGAAACTTTGAAAATCTCTTTGAGATAGATTATAAAACAAGAGAAAATAATAGAAAGATTGACATACACCAAAAAAAAAAAAAAATACATCAGGAAAAATTATAAACCATGTAAGCCACTGATGTATTTAAGGATGAAGAAGAGATAGCTTACTGAATGAAAATATTTTTGACCTCAATTCTGGTTCAGGAAAGATTAGGGAAGTTGTAGTTTCCAACTGTTCCCAGCAATACCAAAGTGGTAAATGACTGGACATTCTAAACTAATATGCAAAAATATTTAAAAAATCAAACAGACTGACTTATAGTCTCTGATGGGCTCATTGAACAATGCTTTTTCAGAGATCCCTCTTTCCACATAATAATCAGACAAAAAAGTCTGCCATTGAAAACCTCATAAATAGCAGAGAAGCACGACAATAGCATTTTGCCCCTTACACATAGGATCCCTATGAGCCGGACCTGACTAGATGGCACCTAACTACAACAAACAACAATAATCATTCCTCTGTACACAGATTTCTAAGAAAGAAGGTAATAGTTTTATTTTAAAAGGTAAAATGAGATTTTTAAAAATCCTTAACATAGATATTACATGTTTATTAGACTTTTTATAGGTTATGGACTTAAAACTTCAATCTTTATATTCTTTCTTAATGCTTATATCACAGTTTATTTTCCAAAGGTGATGTTCTATATATGCTTTTATGCTTTTACTTGGTTTATGCTATATGCTTTTACTTGGTTTATTTTGCATACATTGATAAATATTTCTTGAAAATCTATTATGCCCCTTAGGCTCTGAGGAAACAATAATTAATAAGGTCAGTAAATCTACTGCCCTCTTGGAGATTATAGTCTAGTAGGAAGTAAATGATTACAATGTGAAGTCTAAGCCAAGCATGATGGTGCACACCTTTAATCTCAGCACTTGGGAGCCTGAGGCAGGGAGATAAATATGAGTTCAAGGTCAGACGGGTCTACACAGAGAGTTCCAGGACAGTGAGATCTTGTTTTAAAAAACCCAAATAATAATGATAATAATAATGTAATAATAATGTCAATAAAGAACATGAAAGAATCTCAACTTGCCTATGTGTTTGTATGTGTGTTAGCTGCCATAGAGTTGAGTCAAACTCATAGCAATCGTATGTACAACAGAACGAAACACTCCCCAACACTCTGCCATACCCAGCACTATGTCAGTGCTTCTCTGCTATTCATAGGGTTTTCAATGACTGATTGTTTCAGGAGTGGGCTCCCAAGTCCTTTTCCCATTTTTTGTGGTGCTGGGGATAGAGCCCAGGGCTTCAGAGTGTGCAGAGCAAACACTCTACCAATTGAGCTAAACCCCAGCTCCAAATATCTATTTTCTATCTTTCTTGTGAAGAGAATCCCAATTTGGTTAGAGGGAGAAAGCAACATGTCCAATTGTAGTAGATTGTATTCTCCTCAAATGGTCATAGCAATATTTTCATCCTATTAACTCTTCCATGGGCTAGGATTTAGCTCAGTTGGTAAAGCTCTGCGCTGCAGTCTCTGAGGTCTTGAGTTCAATTCCCAGCACCACAAAAATGGGAGAAGGGCCTGGCAATCCACTCCCAAGTCAATCCCGATACAGTCGCCATTGAAAACCCTATGAGCCGTCGCTATGAGTCGGATACCGACTTGACTCGACGGCATGTAACAACAACAACAACAATTAACTCTTCCAGATCTTGATTCTCATATCAAGAGGTAAAATCTGCCTCTCCTTCCCTTTAGCCTTGGCAGACCTTTGTGTTTGCCACAATATATACAGTGCAGCACAACTAATGCTGTGTGCCATCCAGGTCTGGGTCATAAACGGTGACACAGTTTCCCCCAGGGTCTCCCTTGGGACCTTCACCCTTGACACTTAGCCATCAGGTTGTGGGAAATCAAGAAGCCACATGACAAGGTCCTATATAGGTGTTCTAACCACAGTTCCAACTGCGAGAGTCTTCTAGGCCAGCAGCCAGCATCAACTGCTGCTACAGTGATGTCCAGTGGAGCAGAGACAGCACTCTGCTGAGGTTTACCCAACTGGCATGTTTATGAGAAAAACATTTTCATTCCAAGCCACTAAGTTTTGAGTTGTTTTGTTACACAGCAATAGATGCCTAGAAGATCAACTGAAAAATTACTGTTTCCCAGACTTCCTGGGAGACTGGAGTAGCCATGTGACATAATGTCACCAGAGGCACAGTAGAGAGGTACAGCTCACTGTGGCCATCTAGCCTGAGGTGTTCCCCTAGTTGGGCCCTCCCCTAGTTGGGCCCTAGTTAGGCCCTAGTTGGGCCTAAGGTTAAACTGGGTCCTTGACTTAGTTGCAGAAAAGAGTTTCAGGAGGAGCCAGAGAGTGAAACAAAGTTTCAGGGTTTATTAAGCCCACACTTTATAATGTTTGTGGGCACTCAGAGAGAGCCAGAGATAGGCATCCAAGGAACAGATGAGAATTTACAAGGGAGCAAAACTCCTGCAGCCAAAAAGAGGGCTGGCACATGTGTTCCCTCCAGTTTTCTTTAACCTAGGGCATGCCCCATGTGATGTCGGTCCTGGGCACCTAGGGTGACATGAGCTTAGAAAGGCATGTCATAGGCTGGGGATGTGCCAATAAGATCAAAAGAAGTTCCATTGTTTAGGTTTTTCTATTGGAGGAACTTCCCTTTAGCAAAATGAGATTACACATTGTATTGGTTTAAGAAAAGAATCACATCGGAGTTGCCCAAGCTTGTCTCAAAGAAGCACAGAATTACAGAAGGGAAGGCAAATCTTAAAGGTTACATACATTTTTTACTCCCGTGAAATCAGGCCTAAGGTCACTTTAAAATCACTGGTTCCTTGAAAACTAGCCCACAACAAAAGCTGATAAGGGCAGCTTGTCACAAGATGGTTGTGCCTGCCCAAGGGCTGAATTAAGACAAAGGTGGTGTCACAAGATAACCTTGTAAAAGGTCAAATTCGGGAATTTCTGTAATGGGCTGGGCTTTGGAAAAATGGAAACTTACTTTGTACCTCCACCCCTTTACCGTAAAAAAAAGTTCCTGCTTCTGTAATTCTGCTTCTCCACCTCGACCCTATAAAGCTCCTACCAAATGTGAATCGGATGCTGCTTTCTGAAAGTCCACTCCTGGGACTGAAAGTAGGCTGTCAGGTCTAAATGAACTTTTCTGCTCCCAATCCGTTTGTTTGTGTCTTGGAGTATTTTTCTGGGGTCGAGTTGCGGGGTACAACACTCCAAGCATGGCTTATTGCTCTTGGAACATTTTCATTATTTAAAATGTCTCTCAAAAAATAGTGTCTCTATGCAGGTAGTTCTCAGAGCAATCTTCTTGGTAGTTGTGTCAAAGTTCTCAACTCTCAGCTGGTGAGATTCAAACCAGATCCTGGGGTGAAAGCTCTTTCCATGTCCCCCAAATTTCCCTGTGTTTCTATGCTGACTCAGTAATTCTGACCAATGAGATATGAACAGATGTATTAGTGCATTTTTTCATTATTATAACAAAATACCTGGCATAGACTGACTTTATAAAGAAGTTTACTTAGCTCACAGTTTTGGAGGCTGAAAGTACAGTATAAAACAGCTCTCATGCTCAGTTGGTAGAGCGCTGCTCTGCAGTCTCTGAGATCCCGAGTTTGATTCCCAGCAAGACAAAAATGGGAGGACATGGCAATCCACTCCTGAGGCAATACTGAAACAATCAGCCATTGAAAACCCTATGAGGGTCACCATGAGTCCGACACGATTCGACAGCACCTAACAACAATGACAAAGTGAGGTTACTGTGACAAATGACAGAGCACATGTGGGAGGGAACATCTCATCTCAAAACAGGAAGCACAGAGAGCAGAGTGGGGCCAGGTTTGCTCCTTTTATAATCACATTCTCACAAGAAATATCTTAATTCCTTCAGAGGGCAGGCCCTCCTCCCATGACCTCCCACTAGGCCCCACCTCTCAAAGGTTCTACAACTTGAGAAACATTCAAATAACATCCAAACCATAGAAACAGAAGCTTAAGACCTGGATCATTTGTTCTTCCTTCCTCCTTCCTTCAGAATGATCACTGGAGCTCCAGCAGGCATTTTGTGGGAATGAAGACCATACTCTAATGATTCACAACAGAACAGTTTTAGTCATCATAACAATGCAAATTAAGATAATAATGATATTCCATTTCACACTTCAAAAAGGGCAAATGTCCTGTAATCCCAGCACTCAGTGTGAAAGCAGGAGGATCCCAAGTTTGAGGCCAGGCTGGGCTACATAGTGAGTTCAAGGCCAGCCTTGGCCATTCAGTAAGACCCTCTCTCAAAAAAATAAATAAATAAAAGGAAGAAAGAAAGAAAAAAAGAATGAAAGAAAGAGAAAGAGAAAGAAAGAAAGAAAGAAAGAAAGAAAGAAAGAAAGAAAGAAAGAAAGAAAGAAAGAAGAGAAAGGGAAAAGAAAGAAAAGAAAAGAGAGGCCAGGGGCAGCCTGCATAACTTAGGGAGACCCTGTCTCAAGATAAAATATTAAAAATGGGCTGGGAGTACAGATCAGTGGCAGAGCACTTGCAAAGTATGTGTGAGGCCCTGGGTTCAACCCCCAAATACTGCAACAAAACAACCAACCACCCAACCACCCAACAAAAAAGCCTGATTTGCTTTTATAGCTAACTCATAGGAACAATGTACAAACTAATACTAGGAATGAAAATATTTTTGTGACCAGGTCTTGCTGACCATAAAACACCTCTCATTTATGTACTCAGACTTTTGTGTGAATGCGGACCAACAAAAACTTGCATACATTTTTAGTTGGATTATAAAATGGAAACTCTTCAGCAGATTCTAAGAAGGATGGTGATATATGTATTCTATCATCCAGCTATTCAATTTCTAGATTTTTATTAGATGTGAAAATACATGTTCACAAAAAAATGTAAGAATGTTCACAATTGCTTCATTCACAAGAGTCCAGAGCAGAAAATAACTCATAAGACCACAAACGTAAGAATTGATAAAATGGATAAAAGGATTGTTGTAAACACACTGCAATGGAATACCATTTGGTAACAACAACAACAAAAAAAGAATGAGCTATTTACATATGGGACAATATGGATAAGACTCAAATATTATATTGGGCAAAAGAAGCCAAGCATGTAAGGGTTTATAGTATGATTCTACTTACATGGCATTGAAGTCCATACAAAACTAAAGGATAGTGGCAGAGATCCAAACAGCAGCTACCTCTTGGAGGGATTTATTAAAAGGACACAAAGGAACTATTTGGGGTGCTCAAAAAGTTCTTTATCTCAACTGGGATATTGGTTACTCAGATTTATACAGTCATCAAAACTTACCAAACTGTATGCCAAGTTATGTATGCTTTACTGTACATAAAATTATTTTTAAAAGTTAAGAATAACTATAAACATGTTTGCTTTTCAAGGTTTATTTACCCCTGAGAGCCACTCAGAGGAGCTATAGCTCAAGCCTGTAATCTCAGCGACTCGGGAGGATCGAGGTTTGAGGACAGAGGCAGTCTGCATAATTTAGTGAGACCCTGTCTCAAGATAAAATATAAAAATATGGGCTGGGGGTGCAGTTCAGTGGTAGGATACTTGCAAAATATGTGTGAGGCCCTGGGTTCGACCCTCAAGTACTGCAAAACAAATAAAAAACCCTGAATTGCTGAAATAGCTAACTTATAGGAACAGTGTTCAAACTAACAGTAGGAATGAAAATATTTTTGTGACCAGGTTTGTCGACCAGTAAAATACTCTCTCTCATTTATTTACCCAAAACAACACATTCTAAATCAGAACATATTCAACATGAATTTTCTTTCTCCGTTTCTCAAGCTAAGATAACCATAAAAAAATTATTTAGGAAAAACCCTATACCAGTAACTGGCAGGGTTTCTTTGTTATACTGTTTTTGTTTTTTGAGGTAGGGTATTTGCCAGACTAGTTTTCAATCACGGGTCCTCCGACAGGGCTTCTTGATAAAAGTAATGTCTTCACTGAGATTTGAGTTACAGCAAGATCAATGGCCAAAAGTGGAGAGGATAGTCCAAGTGCAGTGAAGTCCCAGAGACAAAAAGGAAAAAAAAAAAAAGACAGAAAGAAAAAGCATATACACACACACACATATATTTACTTAATACACACATATAAAGACACAAATAGAAGGAGAAAAAATGGAGCGATAAAGAAACTGAAACTCAGCGGTCAGTGAGTTTTTTGCACCAGATGCAAACATTGAAAAGGGTAACACAATGATCTAAACAAGAAAAATAGTATTTGGAAAGGATACAGATGGCATCCAATCCTGCCTGATCTCAGAAGCTAAGGAAGGTCTACTCTGGTAGTCCTGGGAATACCAGGTGCTGCAGGCTAGGGAGGAGGACCTGGCAGTCTACTCCCAAAACAATCCACTATTGAAAACGCTATGAGCAGCAGAGAAGCACTGACAATAGTGCAGGGTATGGCACAGTGTTGGGGAGTGTTTCATTCTTTGTACATTGGGTTATCAGTTGGACCTGACTCTATCGTTCCTAGCAACAACAGGGAATCTGGAAGTCTTGAAGTGTACAGTGACTAAATGGATGTGTACAAATGTATGTGGCAGCTGGGATTTAGCTCAGTTGGTAGAGCGCAGCTCTGCAGTCTCTGAAGTCCTGGGTTTGATTCCCAGAGCTGCAAAAATGGGAGAAGAACGTGGCAATCCACTCCTGAGGCAATCCAGAAACAATCAGCCATTAAAAATCCTATGAGTCAGACACAATTTGATGGCACCTAACAACAACACATGTATGTATATAAATCTCTTAAGGGCTTACGTTTATGTTAGTGCACTTTACATAGTCTACTACATGTATTGTTTTATTTCAATTTAAGAAAAGAAAGATTGCCGGGTGCAGTGGCCCATGCCTGTAAACACAGTGGCTTGGGAGGCAGAGGCAAGAGGATCGCAAGTTCGAGACCAGAGGCAGTCTGCATAACTTAGTGAGACCCTGTCTCAAAAAGTAAAAAAAAAAAAAAAAAAAAAAAAAAAAAAAAAAAAAAGAAAAGAAAGATTGAGCTCTACATGACAAAGTTAAAAGGAAATGTGGAGAAAAGCCATCTGGGTGGAGATCTATTTAGGTGGTAGATATGAGGGGACCTGAAGACTGGATGAGAAAGGGGAACCTGGAAGAGAGAATGTAAGGATGAATGCAGGCATGATTGGGTAACTGGTTGAATGAGGGTGCAAATGACCTAGATAGGAAGAAGGAGGATTTGTGGGATATGACATGGTTAGGTTTGGCTATGATAGAGTTCTGAAGAACATTCAAGTTGAAGAAGCATCTGTGGTTTTTTTTGTGTGTGTGTGTGTGTATGTGTGATTGTAATACAGGTGCTCAGTTAAATATTTTTCAAATAAATAGTTGAAAAAAAGAGTTCTAAATCCCAGAGGAAAAGTCAGCATGTAGAATGTATTAGAAAGTAGTACTTTTCTGTAAAAGGAGTTTTAGTAGAACATACATGGCTCCTCAAATACATACTATATTTTTCAACCTTTTTGCAGTTAATTGTGACCAGTGGGATTTAGTGGAAATTATATTTGCAACTCCTGGATTGTGCCCTTTACAGAAAAGAAGCATGTTCCCTGATTTCCATGGGGTTGGATGCAAATATGATTGCAAGGTAATTTGGGCCACATAGATGAAGGCCATATCCAATAGTCATACATAAAAGGATCCTGGGTTCCCTAAACCACTTGCTACCGTACTATTCTTGGGCCATATGCACAAATTATTTCTTGAGAAACAATCCTCATGTTTAAGTATTTTTGTCTCTTAGTATAGTAGTCTAGCCTTTATTTGAACGAACCCAGTCATCATTTAAAACCACGGGAGAATGTGACAAATGAGAAGTAACCATACAGTGTGGAAATGGGAAGGCTGAGAAAGAAGACAGGAAAGGAGTTATCTACTGTGTTAAAGGCTTTGATCCACCACTGAGGTGGAAAGGATTTGAGACACAATATTAAATTTCATTGTGTTTTGATCATTGTCACCCAATCTCTCATCAACAGCATGATATGAACCAGTTTTATTTCACTAGTTAGGAGTAAATGCAGCACATTTCTTCTGATTTTTGCTTCTGATCTATACAGTCTAGTAAACATTGCTTTGTCTTTTTTTTTTTTAAATCTCACCAATACTTCTAATCTAAGAAGAATCTGTCAATCTGATATTGTGTTTCAGTAGACAATCTACAAAATACCAGTACTGGATCCATTTTAATTCCAAACAAATTAAGCTTGTATTGGAACCAACTATAGTGACTCAAAGCAATCAGCATCTCTTAGCAGAAATTGTGTAGTAGATTAATAGAACAGAAAGAAGGGACATATATTTCAAGATAGAGTCATTATTTCAGTCAATTATCTTCTTGGGCAAAGGACAGAAGCTAAAAAAGGACAGGGTTGGATTTTTTGGTGAGGTCTTGAGATAGCTCAAAAACTCTTCAGAAACAACAGCTGTCTTAGGGATCTCAAAGACTAGAACCAGGGGCTTGATGCCACCATTCTCTTTTCCTATTTCCCCTTTATTTCCAGCTGTCAGTTATATATTTTCATGTATGGTTATATTTTGACAGAAAGTGCTATATTTTATACTTTTGCTAGTTATACTAGGTTAGGTACTAAAAGAATTTATATCAAAGAGTGTGGAACTTTAAGTTCTTGATACACACACACATATATAGGATATATCTATATCTTTATCTATCTTCCAAACATGTTTCTTTTCTATCCATAGGGTTTTCAAGAGTGGCAAGTCAACGCAAAAGAGGAAAACCCTCCACCAGATGGATTGACACAGTGTCTGCAACAATGGGCTTAAACATAAATAAGATGGTTTGCCTGGCACAGAATCGGCAAGTGTTTCGATCTGCTGTGCATAGGGTCGCTATGAGTCGGACTCGACTCGACAGCACCTAACAACAACAACAACAACAACAACAACAACCACATATCTATCTATCTATCTATCTATCTATCTATCTATCTATCTATCTATCTATTGCCAATTCTTTTCTCTAAAAAAATTATATACAGGAACACCAAAAAAGTATGCACATTTTAAAGAGATGTTATCTATGATCTATGTATTACTTTTTAAAATTGATGTGAATTACGGTGGTAACCACTTTGAGTACTTCTTGTAATGGTAGAAGTCAAACATGACTTGTATTCATCTTTTGTTATCAGTATATATTGGATTTCAGTTTCAGTATTCTAATATCAGTATTAGAATTTTAGTATTTAAAATGTGAATACAATTTTTGGTATCCTCTGTATACCAGTATATCAGTTTAGACTCTCAACAGGAGTGTGTCATCATGATATTTTCTGTTTTGTTTTGTTTCGGTTTTGGTTTGTTTTTTTTTGTTTTATGTATGGGGGGGTTTGAGATAGGGTCTTGCCCTGTAGCCAAGGCTGACCTCAAACTTGCAATGCTCCTGCCTCAGTCTCCTGCGCAATGGGATGACAGATGTGCACTACCATACCCCATTTCATCATGTTTATTTTTTGAGACAACCTCACCAACCTTAAATTTTATCAATTTTAGTATTTTTAGTAAATTAAAATATTCCCTTGATGTTTTATTTTGTATTACTTTATAGCGATTAAGAACACTGTTTCACATAGTTATTGATCATTTATTGTTCTGCCTCTAAAACTTGTCGTATTTTGTTTCCCCTTTTTTTTACTCAAGTTTCAGTGTTTTCATATTGATTTAAACTGCTATACATATTATTGATTTAAACTGCTACACGCTTTTTGTCAGATATCTTGAAAGATTTTTATACTTAGTAATTTACTTTTCAGTTTTTGATAGTTTCTGTTGGAGAGATTTAAATTTTTCATGTAGTTAAATCTTTGATTTTGACTCCTTTGTGATTTAGCCCATTGATTTAGTACTTAGACAATTCTTCCTTCAGCTCAAGAAGTAAATTATTCTCTAAATATTCTGTTAGTTTTTCAACCAGCACCTTGACAAACATTGATTTTGTTTCAAGTACATGTTTTAATATTTGTTTGTCTTACAATGAACAGTTTTTAAATTTAACATTAGGAATTAATTTCAGTATATGTCATACATTGACAATTTGACAAGCTTTCACAGACAGCCAAACTAGTGAACGATTTTTCTTTTACATACTGCAATGTGATGCAAGTACCTAGTATGGCTATTTATTCTGTTCTAAAGATATACTTATAGCCTACATCCATGCCACTGTGGTGTCTAATCCCATCAGATCTCAGAAGCTAAGCAGGTTCGGGCCTGGTTGGTACTTGGATGGGAGACATCCTGGAAACACCAGGTGCTGTAGGCTTGGGAGAAGGACTCAGCAACCCACTCCCAAAAAACAATCAGCCATTGAAAACCCTATGAACAGCAGAGAAGCACTGATAATAGTGTTTTGCCTGTTGTACTTAGGGTCACTATGGATAGGACACCTAACAACAACAACAAAGATATACTTATAAACATTTATACTACTAGTAATTTGTTATGTGTATTGTTTTAATGTCTTTTAATACATGGAAGAGTTAGTCCTTGTATTAGGACTCCATTACAAGTAACAAAAAAATCATCAAAATTACTTTAAGTAAAAGAGAGAATATCCATAGATCAATCAACTGTGCCCAGAAGTAAGGATCACCTTGGCCCAGAGATAATTCAGATGCACCCCTATTGAATCCTTTGAACTGGGTTTTCATTCTTCCTCTCATCAATTTCTTTTTAAAAAGTATTTCTTGGCCGTTTTCTATTTTTTCTAGCTAACTAACTCTAGAATCACCATTTCAAGCTTCAAAAGATATCCTGTTTGGATTTTGATTAGAGTTGCATTAAACCTGTAAATTAATTTGAGAAGAACTGACACCTTTATAATAGTCATTGTGATCCAGGAACTTGGTAGGACTCCCATTTATTCAAGTCTTCTTTTATAGTCCTCAGTAAAATTTTGTAGTTTTATTTATATCGTTCCTGTACATTTCTTGTTATGGTTATTCTGAGGTATTTTATATTATTCATTTCTAAGCCAATTACAATCTGACTTCTACCTATTAATCTTAATTCTTTTATTACTATGAAAAGGCAAAGGAGAAGCAGTAGAAATTATTGGAAGGACATTGAAGAAGCTTTAGAAGTAAGAGAAAAGAATTAAGTTTCAGGAAAAAGAAGCAGGGCTGTTATCAGAAGTGACTGGATCTGTGGGCTGAAACATAGCTGAATTTCTCTTTCACAAGTGCTTTTTCTCTCTCTCTCTTCCTCTCTCTCTCTCTCTTTCACACACGCACACACACACACACACACACAGACACACACCCCCTTCTATATTTGTATTTTGATTCCATTCTGATATTTCCATTACCCAAAAGGAGAGAAGAGATTGTCCTCGTTGAATCCAGTTAGAAAGACTGGGTCAGCTTGGATCATATACCTACTCTTGGGCACTACTTACCTCTATGGCCAGGGGGATGTGATGCTATGATTGGCACAGCTTGAGTTATGTGCCTGTCCCTGTGGACAGAGAAGGGAGATTTGGTGCCAGACAAAAAGAAGAAAGGCATTTGGGGCAGAGGATAGACACTACACCCATTGACATTATTCCTGCCAAATTGTCCTGTGATTGCCTACTTGCTATTTTAGTCTCCAAAATCTTTGATGCCATTGACAACTTCTCAAAATTCTCTCCTCTTTTTGTTTCAGTAACACATTTTTCTTATGGTTTTCCTGTGTGTGTGTCTAAGGGGGTGTTCTTGTTTTATAGCCCAGACTTGAACTTGCTATCCTCTTGCCTCTACCTCCAGAATGTTGGATTATGTGTGTGTGTGCCACCACAACCAGCCTTTTTACTGTTTCTGTTCTTCTCCCCCGATTGCCACTTGGTGGTTGAACCCAGGGCCTCATGTGTGTTTTGCAAGTGCTGTACCACCCAGGTGCACTCCCAAACCATTTTAATTTTTTGTTGTTGTTGTTTGTTTGTTTTTGCGGTACTGGGGTTTGAACCCAGGGCCCTGCGCTTGCATGCTCTGCAAGTGCTGGACCACTGACCTGTACCCTCAGCCCATTTTCTTTTTACTTTTTGAGACAGGGTCTTGGTAAGTTATGCAGACTGCCTCTGGTCTCAAACTTGTGATCCTCCTGCTTCCATCTCTCAAGCTGCTAGGATTACAGGCATGCGCCACCAAGCCCGGCTCCACCATTTTAAAATTTTTTATCTTGAGACAGGATCTTGCTAAATTATGCAGGCTGCCTCTAGCCTCGAACCTGCAATCCTCCTGCCTCTGCCTCCTAAGTCGCTAGGATTACAGGTATAAGCCACTGTGCCCAGCCTCTTTTTGTTCTTTTTCATTCTCAAATTCAAATCTTTCTTCTCCCATCCACCCTTCTTATTTGTTTTATTTAACTTTCACCTTTTATTTATCTTTTCCTCCTAGAATACCTTATTCAGGATTTTTTCATTTTATCCTATGGCTTTAATTATCACTGGCACACTGTTGATTCTCAAGTCCATTTCTCCAAGCCAACTCTCTTTGTGCCTTTAGATTCATCTTCTAGTGAAGTATAAAAATTGTGAAGTATAAAAATTGTTTGGGGGAAAAATTTATAAGTGAAGTCTCAAAAGAGCTGTTCCCGAATAGGAAGACTCATATGCACACAGAAGTTGACTGACAAAAAGACAAAGATGACTTTATTTTAGGCAGTCTGATTCTAAAGTCAATGTTTAAAAGAAACAAGCAAGAGTATCTATGGAAATATGGGAAAAATCTAGAATGTAGGGGTAAAGCAACACTTTTATATGTCGAAAAGAATCAATAGAACAAATGAAGACGTTCAGAAATAAAATTTAATAAATTATAAAAGCAACATTTCAAATTAGTGGGAAAAATAATTTCTATTAAATAGTGTTTGGGTTACTGATTGACATCTAGGAAAAATAAAGAAAAACAAATTTGGATCTGTACCTACTAACTTACATTAAAAAAATTCCAGTGAGCTCAAATATTTACATGTAAAAAAAGGGACTGTAAAATAGTGGGGAAAAGCTTTGGAGATATCCTTCATAAAAAAAAATTAAGGTGAGAACGCTATTCCTAAAATTGTCATACAATTCAGAAGCTATTAAAGAAAAGCTTAACAAATCAGATTACATCAAATAAAAATAAAATTCTGCAAGATAAAACAATGACAGGGCTGGGGGTGTAACTCCATGATAGAATACTTACTTGACTAGCATATGTGAGGCCTTAAGTTTCAACCCCAGCATTGAAAAACAAAAAAAACAAGCAAACAAATAAACAAAAACAATGATACACTGGGAAAAAATTTGTTACTCATACTATAGCCAGTTGCTAATTTCTCTAACATAGTTTCTATAAATCAAGAATAAAAAGACAAATGGACTGTTCAAATAAAGTAAAATACGAATGATCCTTAAACCTGTGAAAAGATGCTCAATCTTATTCATGAAATCAGTAATGTATATTAAAATAACCCTGGAATATCATTTTAAAATTATATTAGGAGGAACTTAACAGTTTGATTAGACAATATGATCTCATACATTGCTACTTGAGTGCAAATTGGCGATATGGCACTGTCTCACAGAACTAACAATGCATCCCAATATGGTTTTTTTTTTGGGAATTTATCCCAGACTTTATGCACTCATGTATGAAATGATGTATGAAATAGATTACTCATTACAGCATTGTCTGTAATACCAAAAGATTTTCATCAGTAGAGGATATAAAAAAATGTACATTGGGACAGAGCAGCCATGAAGATGCCCCTTAGGTGATACAACATGATCTCCATGATCTAAAGTTATTTAGAAAAATCAAAGTATAGTATGTATAGAATGCTATCTCTTATGCAAAAATGGGAGGAAAGATAATATGTATTATGTTTATATGAATGATCTCCAGAAAGATACACAAAACTCTTCATATTAAATGTCTAGAAAAGGGAACAGTAGTCGGGTGCAGTGGCACACGCCTGTAATCCCAGCGGCTCGGGAGTCAGAGGCAGGAGGATCACAAGTTCGAGACCAGAGGCAGTCTATGTAATTTAGCGAGACCTTGTCTCAAAAAGTAAAAAGATGGGCTGGGGGTGCAGCTCAATGGTCCAGCACTTGCAGACTATGCAAGTGCGAGGCCCTGGGTTCAACCCCCAGTACTGAAATAAAAAAAAAAAAAAAAAGGGAACAGTATAGCTGGTTTATAGAAGTAGAGAAGAACTTTTTATGTTATCCTCCTTTGTACTTTCTTTATCATGTCAACATATAACCACTTCTAAACTGTGAACAGAATTAAATTCTAAAATGTTTTCTCCTTTTGTCATTAAGACAGTAGCATTTTCTTATTATTGGAATAACAAAATAATTCTGAGGTTGAAATTGCAATTGGAATTCTTTTCTAAAGCATGATATTAATTTAGTGCTACCTCATAAGTGGCAGGCTGGGATTTAGCTCAGTTGGTAGAGTGCTGCGCTGTAGTCTCTGAGGTCCCGAGTTCAATTCCCGGCACCACAAAAATGGGAGAAGGACCTGGCAATCCACTCCCAAGGCAATCCCGAAACAATCAGCCATTGAAAATGCTATGAGGGTCGCTATGAGTCAGAGACTGACTCGACGGCACCTAACAACAACAACATAAGTGGCAAGGCAGTAGAAAAGTCTATCTTGGAAAGGGCATGTCCTTACTAGAATAGATATTTCTTCTGGGTATTGATTTGCCTTTCCTTCATGTAAAGCTTCTGTCAAAACTACCATCCCTGGACTTATAGAATTCCATATCCACTGTGATGGTATTCCACACAGCTTCTCTTCTGACCAAGGAACTCATTTCACAGCTAAATAAGTGCAACAAATACTCATGGAATTCACTATCCATGTTCCTCACCATCATGAAGGAGTTGGCTTGATAGAATGGTGGAATGGCTTTTTGAAGATGCAGTTAAAGCACCAGGTAGGTGGCAATATCTTGCAAGGCTGGAGAGAAGTTCTCCAGAAAGCTGTACTTCTGAGTCAGCATCCAATATATGCTATTTCTCCTATAGTTCGAATTCATGCATCCAGAAATCAAGAGATCCAGGAATCACCATTCCTCCTAGAAACCCACTAACAAAATTTTTTCTTCTTGTTTCTACAACCTTATGCTCTGCTGGTCTAGAAGTCTTGGTTCCAGAGCTGGGAGTGCTTCTACCAGGAGGCACATCAATGAATTCACTGAACTGGAAATTAAGACCTCTCCGGCCACTTTGGGTTCCTTATGTCCCTGAGTCAACAGGCTAAGAAAGGAGTTACAGTGTTGGTGTGGTTAATTGATCCAGACTATTTGAGGGGAAACTGGACTATTATCCCACAATGGAAGTAAGGAGGAGTATGTCTGGAGTGCAGGAGATCCCTTACAACATCTCCCAATATTACCATTTCCTATTATTACCCAAAGGAAAACTATAACAAACCAGTTCAGCTAGGATGACAAATGGTGAAATTCTTCAGGTAATGGGCTTATGCAGTAAGTATAAGTCACTTACACCAGAGAAAGAACAAAGATCTGTTGAAGTTTTTGCTGAAGGGAGAGGGAGTACAGAATGCGTATTAGAAGAAGGTAGTTGTAAATAGCAGCTATGGCCAAGAGACCAGTTACCAAAACAAGGATTGTCATTATCATGAGTATTTATTTCCTATTTTGTTAAGAATATATGTATACATATGTGTATACACATATATTAAGAAGATATTCTCATTTCCTTTCCTTGTCTATTCCTTTATTATGTAATGTAATATTAACACCAGTACTCAAGTGTTATTAAGTCTACATGACCATATTTAAGTTATAGGATGCCAGTAGAAGAGAAAGCATTCCTCAAAATACTTTGCCACCTATTCTGGGGAAGGAATTAATGCATTTTCAGTTGTATGCAGGACAGTTACATCATGTTAGGGATTATAGCATTGTTATTGTCTTTATTTGGAGATTAAGTATCGCATAAGGAGATGTGTTTGGGGGTCAAGTTGAAAAGAAGTGAACTTGTGATGGTTAATCTTTATTGTCAACTCGGCTAGATTGAGAGATGCTTTGGGACTAGTATAGCACACTCCTAGGTATGTCAATGCGGGGGTTTCCAAAGAGGATTGGCATGTGGGAGAGCTGCTGAGAGGGAAAGACCTACTCTGAATGTGGCAGCACCATTCAATATGCTGGGGGCCCAGATGGCATAAAAGTGAAAGAAGAGAAAGCCAGCAAGTGTGCATAAACTCCACTTTTCCTGAGCAAGTGCACCTGTTGTTTCTGCCATTGTTCATGGACATCTGACTTCAGCTTCTTCAGACTTTAAATGCATACTTACCCCTGCAACTATCTCGGGAGCTTCGAGGCCTTCATCATTGGACTGGGACTGCCTCAGTGTCCTCACTTGCCCCTTCTTCTGAGGCTTCTGGCTTCTTGGACTGCAACTATGGAGTTTTCTGCCTTTCCAGCATGCAGATGGCCATCGTTGGCCTACCCAGCCTCCAAATGTGTGAGCCAATCCAAGAAATCTCCTTTTATAATTATAACACGTATTATTGTTGTTGTTGCTAGGTGCCATCGAGTTGGGTCTAACTCATAGTGATCTTATGCACAACAGAATGAAACATTCCCCAGCACAGACATACCAGGCACTATGTTAGTGCTTCTCTGCTATTCACAGGGTTTTTGAAGGCTGATGCTTTGGGAATGCTTTAGGAGTGGATTGCTACATCCTTCTCCCCCCGCTTTTTTTTTGTGTGTGTGTGGTGCTGGGGATCAAACTCAGGGCCTCAGGAAGCACAGGGAAGCACTCTACCAGCTGACTTAATCCCCAACCCCTTAAAGTGCGTGCGTGTATGTGTGTGTGTGTGTGTGTGTATTTATACATGTGAAAATGATATATGTGAAATCTACCCATTCTACTCGGTTCTATTCTATTGATTCTGTTCTTTTAGAGCAGGTGTCTCCAACCCTCGGCCCACAGACTGGTGAGTTATTAAAACCAGACTGCACTGCAGGAGGTGAGCAGAGGGCTAGGAAGCAAAGCTTCATCTATATTTACAACTGCTCCCCATCAGTTCATATCCAATTAATTCCACCCCTTGTCCATGGAAAAGTTGTCTGCCATGAAACTTGTCCCTGGTGCCAAAAAGCTTGAGGACTGCTGCTCAATACAACTTGACTAATATAGCAATTTAGGTACTCTACAACTTCAGAAAGCTCCATTAGCTTTTCCATCTATATCAGGGGGCCCCAACCCCCAAGCCTTGGACCAGTATTGACTGTGTTAGGAACTGGGCCCACAGCAGGTGGTGAGTGGAGGGCAAACAAGCAAAACTCCTGTATTTACAGCTGCTTCCTATCAGCTCACATCCCCAACAACACCCCTCCTTCTCACTCATCCCCTCCCATTAATGGATTGTCTTCCATGAAACCAAAAGAGTTGAGGACCACTCTATTTCTCAGGATATATTGCACATAAGAAACAACTGGAGATCATCTTGGAAGGTAGGTTATGATCCAATAAGTCTGGAGCTGAGATCTGTGTTTATAATAAACTCCTAGGTAATGCTGATGCTGCTGGTCTGGAAAACATACTTTGAATAGTAAGAGTATACATGATTGTGCTGCTGGAGGGTTGTGTGTCCAACCTGTATAGTCTTTTTATTTTTTATTTTTCTGTTATTTATTGATTGATTTTGGGGCAGAGTCTCACTGTGTAGCTAAGGCAGGTCTTGAACTTGTTCTCCTCTGGCCTCAGCATCCCCATTGCTTGGATTACAGGTGTGTGCCACCATGTTCAGCTTCAACCCACGTAGTTTTACACGGAAGCTCTATGTTGTTCATCTCCTCCAGGTTTCCCAAGTTTTAAATATTCTTCTGTATATAGTATTTATGTGTGCAAGCTTATACATATAAATGTATATTTAATTATTTACATACATGACAGCCAATTACATATATTGCTCTACATCTTTTCCCCCACTTGATGTCTTGTAGCCTGTTCCACACTGGTACATGTAAAACTACCTAGTATTTTCAATGGCAAAGTAGCATTACATTGCACGATGTAATTTTTACTTAGTTAATGAGTTTTCAAATGGTAGGAAAACAGACTACTCTGACACTCTTGACCTCAGTCCTACTTCTCCTGGCCTCTAGTACTTTTTTGTGGTTTCTGTTCTAGTAGCATCTGGCCTGCAGCATCTATCCCACCTCTCCTACAGTGAGAATATGGAAGATAGGAGTCGTGGTGGCTGCTCAACAGTTCTGTTTTCCCCCAAGAAATAACCAGGATTAGTTAAATCCTGTGTGGATGTGGCTGGTCCTACAATTGGCAATTCTTTAACTTAATATATTACATCTGTTTTCCTCTGGGATTTGAGATTATGTGAAAGATACCACTGGGCTGTCTTTACCATTTCACATATATTAGCCATCCTTCATTTGACATACCTCTTACCACTTTATATTCAGTGTACTATTATCATTAATATTGAGGGGAAATAGGAATTATGAACTGTGTATTCTATGTTCTATCAAGGGATTTATTTATTTGTTTATTTATTTATTTGAGACAGAGTCTCACTCTGTAGCTGAAGCTGGCCTGGTACTTGCCATGTAGCCTCACAGGGATCCTCCTGCCTCATCCTCCTGAATGCTGGGATTACAGGTATGCACCAGCACACTCAGCATTTATTAATCTATTTATTAATAATGGCACTGATATATATTATTATAATGATAATAATAAGGTGTGTATGAGTGTGCAAAAATATGGATGAGGTCCAGTCCTGAACTGGCTTTATTAATAGTAAAATTTCCACATTGAGAATGTCTTTTACATTTGTAGTGCCCTAGTTACATAGAACCAATAGCTGAGAAACAAGTCTACAAAGAATAGAATTAAACTTTTTAAGGTATATTATTATTTTACATGAATTATACTTTTCAATATATTAACTTTAGTTGTTGTTGGTGTTAGGTGCTGTCGAGTCAGTATCTGCCTCATAGTGACTCTATGATAGGAGAAACACTATTGTCAGTGCTTCTCTGCTGTTCATAGAGTTTTTAATGGTGGATTGATTTTGGGGAGTGGATTGCCAGGTCCTTCTCCCATTAACTTTAGCAGACCTCTGAAATTTTTTTTTTTTTAAAGCTATTGGTTTACTTTTTTGGCTAATTACTGTTTTCCCTCCTTCCTAGGTCATTTCTTCAGAATATCTGAGCTGATTTCAATACTCACTGCACTTCCATGAACATTTATTCAGAGTATGTTCTATCATTAAGTAACATGTCAGGCACTGGGGCAACAGTGGTTCATAAATCAAACTAGGCTCCAGTTATTAGGGTGCTTCTAATCTGAGCAGATAAAAAAACAAAACAAGAGAATCATGCAAAAGATACACAGTTGAAAAGGAATGAGTGAGTAACCTCTTCAGATACAGAGTGTAGCTATGGTCAGAAGGCTGACAAAAGTTACAATACAGTCAAAACAGAGCATCCTCCTCCCTTTCCCTCTCTCTCTCTCTCTCTCTCTTTCTCTCTCTCTCTCTCACACACACGCACGCACGCACGCACACACACACACACACACACACATTCTTTCTGTGTTGAGGATAAAACCCACAGTCTTATGCATGCCAGGCAAATGCTGTAATACTGAGCTACATCTCTAACCCTAAGGATATCTTTTCTTTAAAGAAAAAAAGGTGTTTTTTTTTTCAGTATCTCCTAATAATAACCAACTGTGAACTCTACTTTGGAAAGTGCAATTGAGAGGTGATTTCTGTCTGATCTTTCTCTTGATTAATTCAAGTCAGAAAAAAAAAAAAAAAAAAAAGAAAAAGAGAGGTAATTTCCCTACTCATTTAAGCCTATAGATTCTAGGCTAGGAAAGAAGATGACTGGAACCCAATCTCAGAATTAGCCTACTTGGGCCGAGTGCTGTGACACATGCTTATAATACCAAAGACTCAGGAGACTAAAGTAGGAGGGTCATGAGTTTGAAGCCAGAGGCTGCCTGCACAATTTAGCAAGACCTTGTCTCAAAGTAAAAAAAAATAAATTAAAAAGAGGCGGTGGGTGTGGCTCTGTGGTAGAGCACTTGCATAGCTTAGGCAAGGCCTTGGGTTCAACCCACTAGTACTGAAGAAAAAAAAAATTGGTCTCCTTGAAAACTAAGAAAAAGTAGTTTTCAGATCTCTGAAAGTTTTATGGTCATCAGAAAAGGAGGTCCAGTCTTGCAGCAAGATGTGGGGTGCCTGCAAGGATATAGGGAGCGGGCCACCAATGGTGTTCCCCAGGGCTCCTCTATGAAGGTGTCCTTGGCGGGGTCACCTGCGGCAAACATCCCCGGAGCAGGCACCACCTGGCTGACCTCCTCCAAGATGAGTGACCAGGACTTTTTATAGCTTCATATGGCAGAGGAAGGAGTCGCTGCCCAATGACTCTAGCCTGAGATTAGGGAGGGAAGATGCATCAAAAGATGACCGAGATCATCCCTTATTTAATTTGATTAAAAAAATAAGGAAATATAATTTTTCCTGTACCTGAGAATTACAGAGAAGTATAAGAGCAACTCATACTGGTATCAGAATCAGTTATTTGAAAGTTCAGCATGGTTTAAACTCCAGGTAATCACAAAGCAATGAAACACAGCTATGTTTACAAGAATTAAAGACCTTGAGGATTAACTTGTTTGAATTAAATTGAACACATTTTCAGACTGGGGTAAAACTGTGTTTGACTTGTGCATTTCTCGTTACTAAGGATACCAATAAGTGAGAAGTAAAGATTTCAGAAATGGAGAGGTCCCCAGGTTAATCCCTTTTTAGGCATAGGGCCACATGAAATTAATATATTTTCTAGCAAGATTCTCTTTGGGCACCACATTGTTTTCTACATGAGTCGAAAGAATATGCCTTGAATGTAAAGCTGATGTTAGAGCTTGACTATAATGCATTGGCTTTAATTCACCTGCAAGTTCTATGTTTGAAAAGTAGGGGTGTGATTGGCTTTGAGCCATGCATTTTAAATAGCATGGATGGGTTCCTGATGCCTGGGTAAGCCAGTTCCTGAATGCTTGGTTTCTCCTGGTTCTTGATGCGAGTTTAGTTGCTTGTTTGGCTACATAAGTAATGCAGGATGGATGGCTGTCTCTTGAAGGCAACCTGAGGTAATAGGACACACACTTGGTCATGCTGTACAGGTGGTCCGATATCCTTGCAGATGGCCTAGTCCTCTCTGGAATGGACAAGACAAGGTTTGTTTCTATCAGGAGGCAAGTTCTGCTGGGATAAGGCCCACTCAAGGCCCACTTCTGCATGTCCGTTCAGCTTAGAGCTGTGAGAAGCGCAGTTCTTTACCTCTCTCTGCTAAGTCATTTTCTCTCTTCCTAGATCCTGGGGAAGAACTTATATTTATGACTATTTCCTCTGTTTATAGGTACTGTGCTTTGAACATTGTTTGTCAAAGTTCATGTGTTGAAACTTATTTCCTATATTCATATTCTAATAGTTATTTGGAGATGAGACTTTTAGGAAGTGATTAAGACTAGAAGAGTTCATGAGGGAGGGACTCCCATGATGGCATTGGAGGCTTTATACAAAGAAGAAGAAAAACCTGTGCTAACATATAGTACACTCTGCCATGTTGTGATACAAAAGGAGGACCCTCAGTAGGTGCCAATTCCATGGTTTAGGGCTTCTCAGCCTCCAAAACCATGAATAAAATAAATTTATTTTCTTTACAAATTATCTGGTCTCAGGCATTGTGTTATAGCAACAGAAAGCAGCAAAGACAACATGCCCACATTTTCAGAGGAAAAAGGATATGCTTTTAGTTCTGATTTTAGAAACTAGGATACTAGAAAAAGTTATGAAATTCCTTCAAACAAACACAGGGATACAATAATAATAATGGTTACTAATATACAGGTTTTCAAATTTCAGAAACATCGCAGGGTAAGGTTTGAAGAATGAATAGCAGTTTACCAATGACATGGGTAGGGGAAAGGTGGGAAGTCTAGTTAAAGGAGTAAGTGGTGCAGAAGCACCAAAGAGATTGGGTGATTGAGTGGCTATACTGATTTGGTACCCTGGAATTTAAAGTGACATTGGTTTGGGAGTAGTAGTGGATTCCTGCACTCTCAGCACTTGTGAGCTTGAGACAGGAGGGACACAAATTCAAAGCCAGTCTGGTCTACAGAGGAACCCATTTCAAAGAAAAGAAAAGAAAAAGTAATGAAGGGAAATAGTGAGAAATAAGGTTGGAGAGATGGAAAAGGCGGCATTGCAAGTGCTTTCACATGTTTTAACCACTAACTCCATCCTTGATTTGTAGGTGATTGTTATAGAATTAGTTCAGTTGGGAGAGTGTTGCTCTGTACTTTCTGAGGACTCTGGTTCAATCCCCAGAACCACAAAAATGGGAGAAGGATGTAGCAGTCCAGTCCTGACACAGTCAGCTATTGAAAACCATATGAAGGTCACTATGAGTTGGACCCATAGTTGCAGCCAATCTATATCTGCTAATGGGTATGACATCACTATTTCATCTGGCTCCATCCCCAAAACCTGCAAGCATCTAAGTCTGGCCTGCTTTACCATCTTTGCCATAGCCTGGATCTCATCTAGATGTCGTGGGCTGCTTCCTATCAATGTATGCAACCACTCAATGGGCCCCTTTGTTTGATATATCGCTCTGACAATTGTGGGTGAGATGTTAAACAGGAGGACATATAATTTTTCTTTTGGATTGTAATGCTTTAATTCCGAATTATTTATATCCTCCTGCAATTTGGATATAGCCAATTTCGCCTCTGGTGTAAGAGTCCTTGGTGATGATGGGCTCTTATCACCCTTTAATAAGTCAAACAATGGCTGAAGGTCAGATGTTGGAATCTTCAACCATTGCTGGAGCCAGTTGACATGCCCACAAAATTTCTGGAGGCTATTCAAAGTTAGCTGTTCAGGGAGCGTTATCTGGGGTTTCTGCGGTTTCACTCCATTGAGGGTAATCGTTGACCCAAAGAAATTAATGGGAAACGTTCTTTGGATTTTATCCTTTGATATCGAGAAGGAAGCTTTTGTCAGGCATTCTATAAGCCTCTTTTCTAAGTCTGGCAGGGCATCTGGATTGGGAGTGGCTATGAGGAGGTCGTCCACATAATGGTACAGCTGGACTCCCTCTCTCCTGACGGGTTTCAGGGCAGTGGCCACAGCTTCGTGACAAATCACTGGGCTGTTAGCCATGCCCTGCGGGAGGCATAGCCACTCATAGTGTTCCACAGGCCCCTCATTGTTAAAGTTGGGCACTGTGAACGCAAACCTCTTACAGTCCTCTGGATGTAAGGGGACTGAAAAGAAGCAATCCTTTAGATCCACCACCAGAATGGAATAGCCCACAGGTGTGGCAGATAGTAATGGCAACCCTCTTTGAGGGTACCCCCAAGGTCTTAAGGTTTTATTGACCTGCCTTAGATCTTGCAGTAGATGCCATTTTCTGGTCTTTTTACGATGTAGGAACACCGGAGTGTTCCACGGGCTGTGGGATTTCCATATATGTCCTGCTATTAATTGTTCCTGTATCAGGCCTTTCAACGCCACCAGTTCATCCCTCTTTAGTGGCCATTGGTCCACCCAGACTGGTTCATCAGAGATCCAGTCTAGGAGAGGGGTTTTGTATCGACCAATGGCGTCTCCACTAAAGGGTGGTCTTGCTCACTATTGGGATCAGTTAGGCACATTAGTTTTGGTCTTAATGTCATTGTAATTTCTTTTAATTGACATAATCTTAATTTATAAGGTTTTAGTGGTTTCCCTTTATATGTGGACATAGTGGTATTAATTAAGTCTTCCCAAGTTTGAGGGTCTCTTATATCCTTGTCTAGGATATAAGGACCCAGTTCTCTTATTGTCTCCCATAGTTTTGATACCTCTTTCTGTTTAATGTTGATTTTGCCATGATTAAATAAGGCCAAAATCAGATGTATCTGGGGATCTTCCTCGGGAATGACAAGGGAACCACATGATCTATATTTAGGGGGAATGCTCATTTGATTAATCACGGAAGGACATGGGCAATATGTTGGTTCTTGATCTTGATTGGTGATTATTACCCCATCAGTGGCAATCACAACATCCATGTCCCCTAGGAGGTCCCATCCCAATAAATTGTACGGAACTCCGTCAGAGACCACGGGTTGGAAGCTGCCACTGTGCCCTTCCATGTCGGCCCATTCAAATTCCTGCTCTGTTCTAAATGAGCAGCAGGTGACTTCTGCTAGGCGTTCTAGGGGTGGTCCCTTAATTAATTTCCATGATTTGGGAACCTCCTCCCTCTTCAGGACTGTCTTTTGGGCCCCTGTGTCTATCGTAAAATTGAATATCCTGTCCCCTATCGTAATTAATTTGGTGGGAGGGAATCCTGTCTTTTCAATAGCAACTGTCCAATTAACATCAGTTCTCTCCCTTGTATGTGGGGCTGGGAGCTGCCCCAGCCCTAGTTTAAACAATCCCTAGGCCAATGTTTGCCCTTTTTACAAAGTACACAGGGAGCATTGGGTAGGAAAAGCGCAGTTTTATTAGGGCAATCCCTCACCCAATGTCGTCCCTTCCTGCATGGTGGGCAAATAGACATTGGCCGGGTAAACTTATTGGTTGTCATTGGGTGGTTGAATCTGTTAGGTCTTTCTCCCTGGAAGTTGGACTTCCAATGCCCTGTGCCCCCGCACTGGTAGCACTGTGTGTTTGTAGGGGCATTGGACTGTCTACAGGGGGCCACTATATTGTTTAGGGTCTTTATCATAGCCCTGTTTGAATCCAACAATTGTTTGTTTGAGTCCTGGATGGGCTGAGCTATGAAGGTTGAGGACTGGCCCTAGGTGCCAATGTCTTGGGTGGTGATTATCCAATTGCTCACCCTGTTGTTTTTCATATGTTGGCATGCCTGCCTGCAAGGTTGGGACATGCCATCCCTCACGAGGGTCCTAAGCATCACCTGCTTGGACTCCTCCTCTGTGCCCGCCATCCTGTATTTCACACTTCCTGACACCCTATCGACAAAATCTGGGAACAGCTTGTCAGCCCACTGGCGTAAGGCAGCCAAGCTGGGAGTTGTCCCCCCACGTAGAAGCCTATCCCAGGCTCGCCTTGCACAGGTTCAGACCTGAGCAAAGCTCTCCACGGGCGCCATTGCCTGTTGTAGGCCTGTGCCAAAATTTGGCCCTTGCCCCAACAAGCAATCCAGACCTACAAGGACCCCATTGTTCTGATTGCGGATGGCCTGCTGTTGGCATTCATCTGTGTAGAATGCCTCCCATTGCATGGTCATTGCACTAGGAAGGACTGCTCTTACTATGTCCTTCCAATCCTGTGCGGTATTAATTTTTGTCTCAAGTGTGTTTAATAATGCATGTGTCCATGCTGAATGGGGGCCATCCTCATGGATTGCTGCCCTAAGGTCCTTCAGATCCTTACTTTCGTAAGGGTACCACAGTAGAGGCTTTTCAGGAGTGGGGACGATGTTGAGTGGGTAGGCTGGGTATTTGTTAGGATCCAGGGCGGGGGCTGAGGGGCTTAGCCCCTGATAGCCAGGTGTGCGGCTATTGATTGGATGTTGGCCCCACCCTATCCCAAAGCAGGACAGGTTCCGGTATAGTCCCTGTGTTGTATTGGGTACCGAGGTAAGTCCCTCCCCTCTGGGTCCGGCTTCCATGGAAGCCCCTCCCTTCGGGGGTCCGACTTCCGGGTATGATGTTTCCGGTAGGGACAACGGCCCTTCCGTTAATGGTCTGTTCCTAAGAGGTCCCTCTTCTGTCAGAAGTCTCTCCTCTTTGGACATGGGCCTTAATGAAAGTCCCTCTCTTATCAGTGCAACGGACCTAGGTCGTTGGTCTTCCCCTAATGATATGTTGTTAGGTCCCTTCTTTAGCTCATTCAAAATATTATTAAAATAGGGCTTCATCTCCTTGTTCCTAACCCTGTTGTTAGCAGCGACTGCGTAGCCAAAGGCTACCCAGGTCTTGGGGTTCTCCAGGACATTGTTCTTCAATTCTGGGTAAAGCCTAATGGCTTTTGTCCAGAAACAAGAAATGTCCTGGGTAGGGACATCCTTAGTCCTGGTGATTAAAATTCATTGGAGGGCCTCTGTTTTCAGATCGACCTCCTTGGTGTTCTTTGTACAACAGCAAGATGTTTTGTTCCCCATATTTAAAGTAATCTATCTGATCTATCTGCCAAAGTCCGTTACAGTAATCCATTATCCGTTAAACGTTTGCCAATTTTTTCAAGTCCATGTGTCTGTTCAAATCCTTTTATCAAGTCCATAAAGCCGTTAAACAAAAATCAGTATCCCAAAGTTGTGCCTAGGTCTGGTGGGGTTTCTCTTGCTAGTGTCTGTGTGTCAGAGGTGCAGACAAACTAACTCCGCTCCAGAGCGGTGTGATCACCCTTTCAAGCCAATAGGCGGGGTGTCACTTATTCCGTATCTGGGCTTGGTTAGTAGGCCTCGTTACCTCCCTCTAGACTCCTTTCACCTAGCTTGCACTAGAAACCCGTACTGTCTTGGTTAAGTGAAGCTCAGCTGTCCGCATGCACTCAAACCTCTCACTGAGTTGAGTGCTAGTATAGGGCAAATCCCCAAACGAAGGCGATCAACCCTCTGCGGGACCCCTTTCCAAAGTGAGCTTCTTCCAGGGACCTATTAAGTAGGCTCAGCTGTCCACTCCTGGACCTGCTGCTGAGCCAAGCGCTCGTTTCTTCCTGTCCCCGGACGAAAACCATTTCCTCCAGGCGACTGTCAGTCCCCAGACGGAACCTTTCTCCTCTGGGCGACCCTGGACCTGGCCTTACAGGACTTCAACCCTGCCTACAGTCCATCTGCCATACGGTCGCAATGCTGCAGGTCTTTGTAAGGAGGGGAGAACGGTTATTCCCCAATGCGACCAGTGCAGGGAGGGCCCTAGACTTAAGGGTCCTACCCTAGGGACGGAAAGTGGGGGGTGGATAGTGGAGAAGGGGGGCACTTCCCTTTCTATGTGACAAACAAATACACAATGATCCCAGACAAGGGGGGTGATGCTACCGATAGAGGGAGAGATATTAGTACCCCCTATGCGACCTGGCGCTTAGATGTTCAGGCTGGGATGGGGTCACACATAAACAAGACGAACATGGATCTGTTTTACCAATTCCTGGATTGCAGCGGACAGACCCGATGGATTCCCAACTGACGAATGTCCCTGAATCGTCCTTCTCAATGAAATTTGGGGGTCTTGGGAGCCCCTGAAGTAGCTACAGCTCCTCAGGGAACTCGGGAGTCCCTCAACAAAAGTATAGGAGACCCAAAAAATATTTGGGATACTCCAAAAAAAGCAACGCAGGTTGCGTGGGCCTAATACCCACGTTGAGGTGCCACAATTACGTTGGGGTTTTAGCTCTAGCCTGGCTAAGATTAGAGCCAAACCTACAACATAACAAGTTGGCCAGTGGCATAAATGAAGGACTTCAGGAGACCTTCAGATGGTAAAACAGTGTAGGTAAGGTTTATTGGGTGCTCCCCTGATGGAGAGCAAGGAGCAAGCAGCCCCTATAGAGCAGAGCTCTATGCCCTCTAAGTGCTGGCTCTAAGCTGGCAGCATGGAATGCTGCAGGCTGAATGCTGGTACAGCTCAGCCTTAAAGGCACTGCCACAGCCGCTGGTGTTCCGTGGAGGTCAGTTGGTCTTGCCTTTTGCAGCTCGCCTTCTTTACCTCCCTCCTTCCCAAGGATGGGAGGAATTGGGAGGCTCTTCATGGCTTGCTTGAATCCTTTGGCTCTTCGGAGCCCTTGGGCTTGATCTCGCCGGCTTGCTTGTAGATCTTGCTGGAGTAGGGAGTGCTGGTCCAGGTGATGGGGTTCAGGTGGCAGTTGAGGGACAGTGAGAGAGGTGAGGGTTCCAGGGTGAAGTGGGGGGTGTGTGTCCAGGAGCCCTACTTTTATAGGGTCCTGGAAGGGTCACATGATGGGATTCAGCCAATCAGGGCACACACCTGACAGGTACAGCGGGTAAACTGACATACCTGTCAGGTGTGGACAGTTATTACCTGAAAATGCTGAGGGGAGCCAATCAAAATTAGGGTGGTTAGAGCAGGTCAGGCCGTCCAGGGGCCATCTTTTCTCACTCGATGGGAGGGGCTGGTTTGAGTGAGTGAGATGAGCCCTGGGGTCAACTAGGGGTCAGTCCCTCAGGCTGTCATGAGGGACCCTAGTTGTGGGATTGTGGGATATAATTTTAAAAATCCCCAACAGGGTAGTAGATGGGACGTGACCTTTTTTTTTTTTTTTTTTTTCTGTACTTGGGGTTGAACACAGGGCCTCATGCTTGCATGCTTTGCAAGTGCTGTACCACTGAGCTGCACCCCCAGCCCAGTTTTTTTACTTTTTGAGACAGGGCATCTGGTCTCAAACTTGAGATTCCCCTGCCTCTGCCTCCCGAGGCTCTGGGATTACAGGCTGCACCACCGCACCTGGCCCGGGACATGACTTTTTACTATAAACATTTCATATTGTTTTTATTTTAAAACATGTAAATGTTTTGCTAAACACACACACACACACACACACACATACATGTATATTGTTGTTGTTAGGTGCTGTGGAGTCGATATCTGACTCATACTGATCCTGTGTACAACAGATGAGTATTCTCGTGCTTCTGTGCGATCCATAGGGTTTTCAATGGTTGATTGTTTTTTGGGAGTGGGATGCCAGGTCCTTCTCCCAAGCCTATAGCACCAGGTGATCTCAGGTGGTCTCCCATCCAGATACTAAGCAGATCTGACCCTCCTTAGCTTCCACGATCTGAGGGGATTGGATGTCACGGTGCTATGGCTGCAGGCACACACATATATAAGCTCCACTTAGTAAATATATATATTTCCATTTTTCGATATATAAACTTTATTACTCTCTCTCTCTCTTTCTTCCTCTCTCTCTCTCTACACACACACACACACACACACACACACAGACACACACACAGTCTCACACACACACACACACACACACACACACACACTATAAGCCACATTGTGGTAGACATGGCAATGCACCACTCATTTCTTCCTTCAGGGAAAGCAGTACAGTTAAGACTCCCTGTCCATGGGTTCCACATCTATGGATTCTACTGAATGTGGGCAGAAAATATCCAGGGAAAAAAATTACATCTGTACTGAACATGTACAAGCTTTTTCCCTCTTTGTCATTCTTTCCTAAACAATACAGTACAGTAAGAATTTACAGGGCAGTTATACTATATTAGGTGTTGTTGTTAGGTGCCATCGAGTCAGTGTCCAACTCATAGCAAGCCTACATACAAGAGGTGAAATACTATTGTTATGCTGCTTTGCTATTTATAGGGTTTTCAATGGCTGATTTTTTTCTTGAGAGTGGGTTGCCGGGTCCTTCCCTCAAGCCTACAGTATCTAATGTTCCCAGGTTGTCTCCCATCCAAATACTAACCAGGCCTGACCCTGCTTAGCTTCTGAGATCTAATGGGTTGAGATGTCACAGTGGTATGGCTGCAGGCATTGTATTAGGTATTATAAGTAATCTGTTATTTTTGTTAGGTGCCATTGAATCAGGTATGACTCATAGTGACCCTTTGTACAACAGAAGGAAACACTATCCAATACTCCCATGCACACGATCTTTTTATGTTTGATCCCATTGTTGTAGTCACTGTGTCAATCCATCTAGATGAAGGTCTTCCTTTTTTTGTTGACCAGGCACTCTCCCAAACACGATGACTTTTTCTTTTGGTCTATCCTTTATGGTCACTGAAAAGATGCAATTGCAAAATGTGCATGTTGTACTAAATCTCATATTGCCATCTTAATTAAAAAT
>VMDO01008476.1:72772-83891 GCA_007922755.1 Pedetes capensis
TGGCCTGGGGATGCAGCTCAGGGGTCCAGCACTTGCAAAGCATGCAGGCACAAGGCCCTGGGTTCAACCCCCAGTACAAAAAAAAAAAAAAAAAAAAAAAAAAAAAAAAAAAAAAAAAAAAAAAAAAAAAAAAAAAAAAAAAAAAAAAAAAAAAAAGAAAAAGAAAAAAAGAAAAAAGAGAAGAGAAGAGAAGAGAAAAGAAAAAGCTAAAAATCATTCACTCATTCACTGGAGATTGAAATTGTCATGGTTTGAATACAGGGTTCACCAAAGGACATGTGCTTTAACTTTTAGTTCCCAGATGGTGGCACCGTCCTGATAGGTTATGAAACTTTTGGAGGTGGGTCTAGCTTGGTAGAAGTGAGTCACTGGGCTCAGGCCTTTGGAGTTTTTATCCCCGACCTGTGCTTCCACTCAGTCTCTATGTCACCTGCTCATGAAGATGCAAAGTCATCTTCCATGGTCCCTGCCTCCAGCTGCTGCCATGTCTGCTCCACTACCATTATGGACTGATCTACTAACTGTGAGCACTCAATAAATCTCTTTCCTCCATAATAAGTTCATTTCAGTTGTTTTTTCTGTTACAGTGATGAGGGCTGACTAAAACAGAAATTGTCTTTTATAATTCTTATTAGCAAGCTCCTAAGTCTAAAGAAAAGTCTACAGATTTATTAACACAGAAGGAAGAGATGTATGTGCTATATAATTTTATAATTGAGCTTTAAACTATAAAAGAAAAAGTACCCAACAAATGGCTGATCTCCTGTGTTTTATTCCCATCCAAAATTAATCCTACCCTTCTGGCCACAACAATAGAGTTTCTTATTTCATTTCTACAGAATTAAAACCTGGAGGCTAGGAACACATTTAAGAGGACAAAAAGGGAGCACCAAAGAAACCACTACAGAAATTCCAAATATCTCTTAGGTGCTTTACAGCTGATGACTGAAGACCTTGTGGACACAGACACTGTTGTGACAGGGAATACTGCTTCAGGGTCAGGCCATGGTGAAATTAGTCCAAGGTTTTACATGGGATAAAGAATGATAATTTATAAAACTCTCCAAAACAACAACAAAAATCAAACCAGAATAAAAACCAGATATAAAATAAACAAAAACATTTCAGATAAAAAAGAGATTCATTTTATTGATCAAAGACATCCTGATGTAGACAATAACAGTGCTGACAAATCTTTACTTTTTTTCTGGTTACTAATTGATGTCACTAGAAAAAATTTAAGTGCATTTACATAGGGAAAATAAAGAACACCTTTTTCTTGTTACTTTTCCCAATATAGTCATGCCTCCAATAATTTCTACTTGAAATACAATTTAATTTTATATCTTCTTATAAATAAGTGTATTTTCTTTGTTTAATATAGCAATGAAAAACTCAGTTTTATTTGAATCTCATTTTACTATTTTAAAGAATGAAGTGTTAGACTGTAAAGAAAGTTCTCTTTGTTTCCTCTATTTGAGAGTTCATTATAAAAACTTGTAACATTTAATCATAAGGGGGGAAATGACTCCCAAATTATCTCATTTTAAATGGCTTCATTTTAACAACTGGATACAAAAAGAAAACAAAGGACATCCTCTTAACCTACTCAGATGGAAGTGTGAATGAAGTAGAAACATTTTATTAATGTTTATTGATATAAACAAGATTCCTTTATCTGTCAGAATTGTTACCATATGCAATAAAATACTCCTGATGATAAGTAATGGTTGCTAAGAGCTAACTACTGTTTTTATATTTCTACTTTTTATGTTCTGATATATGGCACCTTCTATATAAAAAAATTACAGGGAGGAGGAAAAGGAAAGGAATTAGGGTAGGCCATAAAGGTTGTACACATCCTAAATGGTGTGATTACAGGGCATCATGGTGACCAAATAGATCCATTAGTCATAATTGAAGCTGTCAGGAGCCAGTTAAATGGCTGTCTCTGAGGAGGTCACCTTCCACACATGAGCTGGCCTATGTCTTGTATTAGCCTTGTCAGAAGGTTATATCTGGACAAACCTTTTAAAAATGGTTAGTAGAAATGAAAGAGTAAAGCTCAAAAGCAACAGTGCTCTGGACTGAAATAAAATTCATAGCCAAAGGAGTGATGATTATACTAGACCAACTCTATTGCCCACCCTGTTCTCAGGCTGCACAGGGTACCTCTTTGCCTCCCTAGGTCCACTCTGAGCCTCTCACCTAGCTCTGTGCTGACCTGTACAGACTGCCAGAAAAGGGATTCCTTGCCTCCTGACTTCCAGTTAGACTCAGCCAATAGAAAGTCCTGTGGGAGAATGAAAGATAAAAGAGAAGATGGTATGTTTTTCTTTCCTCTAAGATATTTAACTCCCTGATGTCTTCCGTCATGAGCCTTATGCTCCAAGTCTGTCTAGGCTAGCCTAGGGTGAGTCAAGTGAGGCTTTACAGTGCAAAGTTGAAAGAGGAATCAGTCTTGGTGTTGTGCAAAGGCAGAGTTGGCTCCTAAGACATGAGAGTGAGGGCCTCCTTAGATTTTAATTATTGAGTTTTTCTCCCTCTGGTGCTCGAGATTGAACCCAGGGCCTCATATATGCTAGGCAAGTGCTCTAGCACTGAACTACATACCTAATCACTTGATTACTAATTCCTTACACTAACTCTTCCTTTGACTGAACTGGGTCAAGAGGATTCTGTTATTTACAATCTCTTCCATGGTTATAGGACTGAAAATTGAGAAGCATGACTGAATAGTTTTTTTCAAAACCTTTCCTCCATATCTACTTATATAAGTGCCTGGGGTAAGAGGTCGCATCAGAAGCTGATGTGCGATGATATGGGGCTAGGGGAAGAACCATATTTAGGAAGCAGCAAGAGAACCAATTACTTCCCTTGTACACATTTTCTGAAGGTGCACAAGCCAGAATCAAGGACAGTTTACTTCCTTGTTAGATTCTGTTTTTCTGGTATAAAACAATTCTCTAAGTCTCCTGATTGAGTTCTGTAAGTCTCCCAGGGCAGCATTTCATCATATAGACTTATTTTACCATAAAAGATTCCAGGAAGGTATTGTATATAGCAAAGAGAAATAAGAGAGCCATGGCTGGCTTAAATTAAGGTTAGACAAATTATAGTTTATGGTCCAAATCAGAATCACCACCTGAGTCTACATGCTAAGAATGTATGTATGTATGTATGTATGTATGTATGCATGCATGTATTTTGTAGTACTGGGGTGATGAACCCAGGGCTTCGCACACACTTTGCAAGTGCTCTACCATTGGGCTGTATCTCCAACCTCGCTTTTTAAAAAGCTTTTTTACTTAAGTCAGGGTCTCAGTTACCCAGGCTGCCTCTACCCTCAAACCTGTGATCTTCCTGCCTGTGCCTCCAGAGAGGCTGGGATTATAGGCTTGTGCCACTGTGCCCAGCTAAGAATAGTTTTCACATTTAAACAATAGCTACCATGTAAAATCAAAAAAGGAAAAGAAAAGTGATGTGGGAGGCCCTAGGTTCAACAGCAGCAGCAACAACACAACAGAGGAAAAGTGAACTTGTTTTTAAGGCACGCTGGAGTGTCAATTATTTTGTTATCAAATGAGATGGCAAAGTATTTGTTTATTGTGCAGTGACCTGTACTTGTGCTAAAAGATTACAATATACCCTAACACTCCCAGATTCATCACAATATTCTCAACTCACAGGAAGGCAATGGCTAGAAAAATATGAAAATTTACAATGGAATATCTCATCACAGCAGAACTTCTTCACAAAAAATAAAGAATGAAAAAGCTGAAACCAGAGTAAGTTTCTGAGCAACTCCTTTGTTAGCCTGCAAGGGAAGATGTTCATTGATAATGTGTGTTAGTTCAATTATGTTTGATAGCAGCAGCTGAAGAAATGTTTCTTGAGAAACATGATTCAGATTGTTTGCCTTTTAGTGAGAACTTTTGCTTGAAGAGTTGAGAACAGGGAGAGCACCACCCACAGCCAATTATAAAACAAAGTCAATGATTTTGATTGTATCTTCTTGGCTTTTAATGAATGGACAGATACTGCCAATATTGTTCAGTTATTATTTATTTAAGGAGTTAAAAGTGCATTTGAAATGATGAAAGACTCTGCCTCTGTGAATTTTCTGCTTAGAGCAACTATAGATGAATGTATTTTTTGAAGAAGTTGAGAAAACACTAACTCATTACAACCTGATGTGGAATCTGCTAAATGTATTATAACTGATAGTAATAACAATAGGTGTAGAGCAGAAAAGGCTTAATTAAGTAAATGTATACAGTTTGTGAAAATGTAACATATTTAAAGCCTATGGTTGGGCTGGGTATGGTCGTGCATGCCTCTAATCCCAGCACTCAGGGACTAGAGACAGGAGAATGGCGAGTTTGAGACCAGCCTGGGCTACATAGCAAGATCCTATCTCAAAAATAAACAATAGATAAATAAATAAATAAATAAATAAATAAATAAATAAATAAAGTTAAGCAAGAAAATTTACGGTTATTCATTGTGCTGTTCATCAGCAGGTAATCTGCAGAAAGTGTTTAAACCTGTTGGTGATTTTGAATCAGCCATTTGAATAGGAAACTTCATTTACTCTGGTGCACTGAATGCTCAGTTCTGTGAACTTCCATCAGAAGTGGAATATCCAGGATATCCTGATTTGCTCTATCACACAGCAGTTTGATGGCTTAGCAATGATAAAGTCTGATTGCAATTTTTGAACACAGGCCTGTGACTGATTTATTTTTTGGAATGAGAAAAGCCTCTCTGTCACTATTATTGAATACAAATGGCTTTGAAAATTAGCTTTTGCTTCAGACTTGATCATGTTTCTCAATATAAAATCATAAGGAAAACAGCGCATATATGAAAATCTTATACTGTGGTAAAGTAATTTTAACAACTAGTGCTGTTTCAATTACAAGTTATGCCAAGCTGCTTAATATACTTTCTGTGCTGTCAAAGATTTAAAAAGGAGCAAGATTTCCATTTCCACAAAAATTTGCAGATGACATATTTTCCAAGCTCAAACTATAATTCCAACAGCATATTTTTGGATCTCAATGCAAATGGAAAGGAAATTTCCATACATCAAAATCCACTTATTAAAGAAGACACAGATAAATGCAAGGACATTATGTGTTCATGGATTAGAAGAATTAATATTGTCAAAATGTCCATACTATCCAAAGTGATCTTTAGATTCAATGCAATTCCTATGAAAATCCTAATAACACTATTTATAGAAATTGAAATAACAAGTTGAAAATTTATATGGAACCACAAAAGACCTTCCAAAGCCAAAATGTGAGAAAGAAGAACAAAGCTGGAGGCATCATAGTCCCCAATTTCCAAAGACATTACAAAGCTACAGTAATCAAAACAGTATTAGTCTCAGGATGTAGCTCAGTGGTAGAGAACTTGCCTATCATGCATGAGGCTCTAAATTTGATCTTCAGTACCAGAAAAGCAAGAGAAAAGTATGGTACTGGCATAAAAATAGATAAATAGGCCAATTGAATTGAATTGATATCCTAGAAAAAAATTCACACTCTGCTTCAACAAGACTATACACAATAAGGAAAGAGTCTTTTCAATAAGTTGTATTGAAAAACTCCATACCCACGTGCAAGAGTGAAAAGGGACCCTTACCTCACCCAATGTGCAAAAATAAACTAAAAATTAATTGAAGACTTAAACTAAAGACTTTAATCTTTAAAACTACTAGAAGAAAACACAGGGAAAAACCTCTTGACACTGGCTTTGACAAAAATTTTTGGGTATGACACCAGAAGCACAAATAACAATCGATAAATGGGAATGCGTCAAGCTAAAACCTTTCTGCACAGCAAAGGAAACAATTAACTAAATACAGAAATAACTGGAATGGGAGGAACTATTTGCAACTCAATACATCAAAAAAGCATTAATATCTAGAATATATAAGGAACTCACACAACTCAGTAGCAAAACAAAACTGACCAAACAAAAAACTTCATTTAAAAATGAGCAAAGGACCTGAACAGACATTTCTCCAAAGACAAATAAATGGCTGATGAGTAGGAAAAAAATGTTTAATATCACTAATATTTGAGGAAATTCAAAACCCCAATAAGATATAACCTGATACCTGTGCATAAAAGGTAACAAATATTGTCAAGAATGTGGAGAAAAGGGAACCCTTGATCAATGTTGGTGGGAATATAAATAAGTAGATCATTTATGGAAAATATTATAGATGTTCCTCAAAAAATTAAAAACAGAACTACTTTATGACCCAGGAATTCCATTTCTGCATGTATATGAAAGGAAATAAAATCAGTATCTTAAAGAATATTTATACTCCCATATTTATTGCAGAATTACTCACAGAGGCCAAGGTATAGAAACAACCTGAATACCCATCAGGAGATGGATAAGAAAATGATTTGTTTGTTCCTGCAGTTCTAGAATTGGAATCCAGGGCCTTACACATGCTAGGTGAGTACTCTACCACTGAGCTACACCTTTAGCCCATTCTTTGTTTTGTTGAATTCTCTCAATATGTAAGAATTAAAAGCATTATATTGAGAAGGACAAAAAGAGACCTGAGGCAAGTTTACTCTCTGGTCCATTTCAGAAAACATTTTTTTGACCCATGGCTCAGGCCAATCAGGTTTCATCCTCTGGGTCTGGGAAAATTACTGAGTCAAATCAAAATTAAGATTATTTTAACATGGGGATTCCATTGAAATAATGTATTTGTTAGTAAGAGCTATGATTTTGATGATTTGGATGTGGTTTGAGTATGTTGTACCAGTGTTCCTGTGTTAGAAGCTTGATCCCCAGTTGGTGGTGTGGGAGGTGGTATGGAACTTTAAAAAAGTAGGGCCTAATACAAAGTAGTTGAGTCATTGAGATACTGTTCTTGGAAGGGATTAAGGTACCTCTCAAGGGACTCTGAGGTGGTTCTCATGAGAGGGTTGTTATAAATGTGTTAACTTCATCCTTAAATCCCTGTCTGGCTGCCTGTCTCACAATGTAATTTCTCCTTCTCTCACACACTTCCACCATGATGTCATCTGTCATGATGTGATATAACCAAGAGGGCCCTCACCAGAGGATGAATTAACAGAGTCACCTGATCTTGGATTTTCAACCTTTAGAAATGTGAGTTAAATAAGACTCCTTTCTTTATAAACTAATCACCCTCAGGTATTCTGTTATAGTAATGTAAAATGGACTAATACAGTAAGGATTTGATGCTTTGTCATTTATTAAGAAGAAGTTTTTTTGTGGTGTTGGGGATTGAATCCAGGGCCTCACACATGCTAGACAAATGCTCTACCACTGAGCTACATCCCCAGCCCTGATATTGCTTCATTGTTTAAAAAAGCTTGGTAAAGATACATGGCCACATCATCCCTCCTGCCCCAGTATACACAGATCTCAATACCAGGCATGTGCGTAATGTCATCCTAGATAAGCCAAGCTTCAAACTATAGCAGTCATATAAACAAACCCAGGAGGAAAACCCAGGAGCAGAACCAGCCTAGATGATAAGAACTTACTAGGCAACCCACAGGCATCTGAAAATGCATACATCTTTGTGATTTTAAGCCACTAAGTCCTATAATTGTTTGTACACAGAAAAAACTGTTACAGGTAATCAAGGTGATGTAATTCTTCACTGTGCCCTAGGAGGCTGACCTATATGAACTTCATCATAGGCTTCCCTTGCTTGACACAGTGTCCCATTTCCTGTTGGGTAGTCTTACATACACAGCTTCTTCCATTTTGTATTACTTCTTCTCTCTGCCCTTTGAATTCAGGAGTGATTTTGTGCATTTTTTTTTTTTTTTTTGGTGGGGGTGGGGGCAGGGTCTCACTATGTAGCCTAGCCTGGCTGTGAACTCATGATCTTCTTTCTTCTACTTCATGAGTGCCAGGATTACTGGTGTGTACCACCCTGAGTGATCAGGGGTGATTTTGCGTCCCTGATTTTACTGAGTCTCCTTTGTGATCTTTTGAATTCCTGTCTATACCCCTTTTTGAAGTTTCTTATTAAATGCTCTTCCAATTTCCCTAGTTTGATTATGCCATCTGTTTCTTGCTGGGACCCTGACTGATAGAGTGGGCCTTACCCAGAAGGCAATATCTTGGCAAAGACTTGAATGATCTGATGGAATGAGTCATGAAAATATCTGGGGGAAGTGCCAAGATCTTGCAGCAGTGAGGAGCAGGGTGACTGGTGTGGAAGAAGCTGGGGAGGTGTGGAGAAGCCAAGGTCAAAGTGGTGATAATGTGTGTACATGTTGGGGATGGAGATGTATGTTGTAGGGGAAGTAAACCATGCATGGCGCTGGTGGCTTTTGTAAGGGCTTTGACTTTTACTTTGAAAGACGTGCAGAGCAATTGGAGCCACATACTCACGTCTAATTAAATCTAATAAGATTGGTTTCTGTTATGTGCCGAGGACAGCTGAGCTCTGTGATTCAGCGCTGAATTTCTCCTCCCAGTCTAGTGCCTGCTGATGAATGTGTGGGCGTGTTCAGCCAGCCCAGCAGGCTTGGGCCTGAGTTCAAGGCTTTGTGTCTCTCCTGGTGCTGTGGGTGACATGACCTTCCCTTACAGTCAGGATTCAGACTACAGTGTCTTTTTTTGTGTTAGCATATTCTTTTCAGTTCTGCTAATGATTTGGGAGTGGAAACATTTTTCTTACTCTCTTTTTTTGTTGTTGTTAAAGTCAATAGGCCCTTCTATACTGACTTCAAAAAGTGTACTTATCTAAAGGTTCTTGTACAATAGAGAACTAACTGCTTAACTCCTTCAGGGGAAATAATACAAGGCATTCAACAGAGACCTACTGTCAGCCTGCCTACCTCTTAGAGATGGTGGTTTGTCTTGAATATTTAAAAAGCAAGGAGTTCATTTGTATGTACAATCTATGACTATTCGGAAAATAAAATACAGATTTGAAGCATGTTTTAATCCTTTAGTTGAAATTTCTATTTAAGCTGGATCTTCTGGTGTGAAGTCTAGATCACCCTCTGCAGGTTATATGAATAAATTTGATCTCCGTCCGCCCCCTCCCACTTCCATGGAGTTTCACTCTCTTTGTTTTCTGTTACTTCTCAGAAATTCTCTCTGGGCAAAATCCCAGTGAATCATTTATATACAGCTCCCAACATACACATCAGATGTGGTGTGCCTTAGTCAATTGACCTTTCCTAGGTCTTACCTTTATCAAAATTTAAATACAAATTGTAGTTGTATTCCTTCAGGCCCCATTCTCTGCATTCACCTCTAAAGGAAAACATGCCATTTGGCCATTAAGATTAATTAAGCAGGCAGGATTTTTTTCTCCCTGGCTAACAAAAGTGGCCTTTAGAACCACTGACATTTGTTGTCTACTCTTCACCTTATTTCTTTCTTTCTCTCTCTCTCTCTCTCTCTCTCTGTTCTCTTTCTTCCTTTCCTCTCCTCTCTTCTCCTCCCCCCTTCTCTCTTTCCTGCTCCTCCCACTTCTTCCTCTCTCTCTCTCTCTCTCTCCCCTCCCTCTCTTCCCTCTCCTCTCTCCTCTTCTCCTCTCTCCTCTCTCCTCTTTCTACTGAACCCAGGGCTTTGGCCATGCTAGGCAAGCTATTCTACCACTGAGCTATGTCCCTAGCCCTTCACTTAATTTCTTTTAAATTTTGTCATTATTATTATTTAAAAAAAATTCTAGCTGCTGGGTGCGGTGGCGCACACCTGTAATCCCAGTGGCTTGGGAGGCGGAGGCAGGAGGATCTCAAGTTTGAGACTAGAGGCAGTCTGTGTAACTTAGTGAGACCCTGTCTCAAAAAGTAAAAAGATGAGCTGGGGGGGTGGGGGCAGTGCAGCTCAGTGGTCTAACACTTGTAGAGCATGCAAGCGCAAGGCCCTGGATTCAAACCCCAGTACAGAAAAAAAAAATTTTTTTTTCTAGCTCAGTACATGAAGTGGGCTGTTCTAGTGGGCATACACTAAAAAGGCGATGGGGTAGCAAATCAGGAAATGGAGGTTTCAGTCCCTCTTTGAGCACCTATGTGTCATATGACCCTGAAGACAAACTTTCATCCTTCTGAAATTCTAGTTTCCCCTCTCTGTAAATTGATAGGGCTAAATTAAACTAGTAAAACATCAAAAAATTTGAGATCCAAGATAATATTTTAAAGTCCTTTAAAAAATCCAAACTCATAACTTCTCTAACCTACTAATTATCATTTCATATGATAGAATATTTTTAACATTAAAAATAAGGCTAAGGATATAGCTCAGTGGTAGAGTACTTGCCTAGCATCTGCAAGACCCTGGGTTCAAATGCCAGCAACCAGAAAAAAAATTCAGCTGGATGTAGTGGTGTGGGTCTATAGTCCCAGTTACCTGGGAGGCTGAGGCAGGAGGATCATAAGTTTGAGGCCAGTCTGGGAAACAGAGCAAGACTGTGCCTAAAAAGAAAAGACAGTCAGAATAAAATATCAGGAAAAAAGATAGTTTTTTAAAGTTAAATAAATTTATTTTCATAAAAATTCAATACATTTTCCATTTCAGCTCCTTGTCAGTGAAAACTGTCATGGACTGGCAGTTTTAAAGGATCTTTTTAGTTCTAAAAGTCTATGCCTCTGTTCTTATCAAAATAAATAGGCTGGCTTCTGTGTTGGTCGCCAGGACAAGTTGGGTCTTTGAGGCTTTAGTTTGTATCTTTCATCTTAGCAATAAAAGGTGAAATGATCTCTGCTGGATCGCAGCTCCTGTTTGAAAGAAGTATACCCTAAGAGAAAGTCTGAGAATTCTACTTTTATAATAGTCCAAGATCTGCGCAAGCAGTCAAGTTACCTCTAGGTTCTAGGATTAGCAGTCTGTATTCTTTGATTTTTCTTAAAACCTGAACCTAGGATAAGCGTTTTGCTATGTTCTGAACGGGCTGGGATTTAGCTCAGTGGGTAGAGCGCTGCGCTGCAGTCTCTGAGGCCCGGAGTTCAATTCCCAGCACCGCAAAAATGGGAGAAGGGCCTGGCAATCCACTCCCAATGCAATCCCGAAACAGTCAGCCATTGAAAACCCTATGAGGGTCGCTATGAGTCGGATACCGACTCGACGGCACCTAACAACAACAACA
>VMDO01008477.1:0-60164 GCA_007922755.1 Pedetes capensis
CCAGCATTTGTTGTTGTTTGTTTTATTGATCTTGGCCATTCTTACTGGTGTAAGGTGAAATCTCAGCGTTGCCAAAACAAAATATTGAACAACATGAATGTCTTCTCCATTTATCATGAAGTTGCTTTATGACCCAGTTATAAGGATTTTTGCTTTCTCAATGTTGAGGCACATCCATAATAAAGGTTGTACTCTTTGATCTTCATCAGTGAATGTTTGAAATCCTCTTAATTTTCAGCAAGCAAAATTGTGTCATCTGCATAATGTAGATAGTTAATTAGTCTTCCTCCAATCCTCATACTATATTCTTTTCCATCAAAACAGGCTTCTCAGATCATTTGCTTAGCATACAGATTGAAGAAATATGGTAAAATGATACAGCTCTGATGCACATGATTCTTTACTTTAAACCAGATAGTGTTTCCTTGTTCTATATGAATGAATTCCTCCTTGTTCATGTACTTGTTTCTCTAGAGTACAATTAAGTGCTCTAGTATTTCTATTCTCAATGTCATCTATAATTTTTTTGTGATCCACATAGTCAAATGCCCTTGCATAGTCAATAAAATATAGACATCTTTCTGGTACTCTCTGTTTTTGGCTAATATCCTTCTGATATTAGCAATGATGTCCCTTTTTTCACTCCCTCTTCTGAATTTGGTTTGAGTTTTGGCAGTTCCCTGATAATAAACAGATAGAGGCACTTTTGAATCATCTTTAGCAAATTTTTACTTGTGTATGGTATTAATGATCTTGTTTGATGACTTGTGTTTGATTGGATCCTCTTTCTTGGGAATAGGCACAAATATGGATATCTTCCAGTCAGTTGGCTAGGTAGCTCTTTTGTCAATCTCCTGGGGAAAAAAAAATGATTACTTCCAATGCTGTATCTGTTTTTTGAAACATCTCAATTGGTATTCTTGCAATTCCTGGAAACTTGTGTTTCATCAATTCCTTCAAACTGCACCTTCCACTTCTTCCTTCAGTACCATTAGTTCCTGATCATATATGACTTTTGAAATGGCTTCTCATCCACCAATGCTTTTTGGTATAATAACTGTATATTCCTACCATCTTATTTTGATGTTTCCTCTGTCATTTATTAGTTTCACTGTAGAATCCTTCACTGTTGCCACTGGAGGCTTTAATTTTTTCTTCAATTCCTTAAGCTTGAGAAAAACAGAACATGTTATTCCCTTTTGATTTTCTATCTCCAGTTCTTTGCATGTCACTGTAGTATTTGATTTTGTCTTCTCAAGCTTCTCTTTGGAATCTTCTGTTTAGTTATTTAAGTTCATAATGTCTTCCTTTTACTTTAGTTGCTTGATGTCCAAGGGCAAGTTTTAGAGTATCTTTTGATACATAGTTTGGTCTTTCCTTTTTTTCCTGTCTTTTAAATAAACTTTTGCTTTTTTCATGAGTGATGTCTTTGATCGCATGCCACAACTTGTCTGGTGTTTGATCATTAGTGTCTAACTCACCAAACCTGTTCTTAAGGTGTCTTCTGAACTAAGGTGGAAAATGCTCAAAACTATACTTTGGCTCTCATATATTTGTTCTAGTTTTGTTCAGTTTCAGTTTGAATCTGCATATAAGCAGTTGATGGTGTGACCCACAATCAAGATGTGGTCTTGTTCTGACTTTTGATATTAAGATTTTAGGTTGTATTTTTCCATAATATAGTCAATTTGGCTTCTGTATGTTCCATCTGCTAAATTCCATAGTCAACATTTTTTGGAGGAAAAATGTCCTTGGAATGAAGAGTTTGTTGGCCTGTAAAATTCTATCATGTGATCTCCAGCATCATTTCTGTCAACGGCCATATTTTCCAACTTCCTTCTGCTTTGTTTCCACTTTTTGCATTCCAATCACCAGTAATTATCAATGCATCTTGATTGCATATTCAATCAATTTCAGATTGCAGAAGCTGGTAAAAACCTTCCACTACTTCAGTTGTGGCCTAATGCTGGATATGTTAATTTGAATAATAGTCTTATTAACTTCCCTTCCTACTAGTCTATAAATATTATTCTATCAATGACAGCATTGTACTTCAGGAGAGATCTTTTGATGCCTTTTTTTGAGGATGAATGTACCCACATTTCTCTTTAATCTGTCATTCTCAACATAGTAGACCATAGGCTTACCTGATTCAAAGTGGCTAATACTAACTCATTTTAGCTCATTAATGCCTAGAATACTGACATTTATACACTCCATTTCCCTTTTGAAAATTTTTAATTTTCTTAGATTCATACCACGTACATTCCACATTCCAATTATTAATGGATGTTTACAGTTGTTCCTTCTCATCTTGAGTCATGCCACATCAGCAAATGGAGGGCCATGGGCGTTATTCCATTCTTGCCATTAAGGTTAATCTACTTTGAGGAGACATCTCTTCCCAGGTCATCTTTTGTGTGCCTTCTGACTTGGGGGCTCATTTTCCAGCCCTATATCTGACAGTGTTTATCTGCTATTCTTAGGGTTTTCAGTGGCTAATTGTTTTGAGAGTGAGCTTCCAGGTCCTTCTCCAAAGTCTGTCTTAGTCTTGAAGCTTAGTTGAAACCTGTCCAGCAAGGATGACCCTGCTGATATCTGTAATACAGGTGGCATAGTTTTCATCATCATAGCAACACACAAGCCCCCACAGTATGGCAAACTGACAGACAAGTTGTTCGCATCATATTTTCTGAACATTTTATTTTTAGAGAACATGAAGCCAGTAGATAGGTTAAGTAGTTCGGCTCAAGTAGTGACATCCAATATCCTGTTATGGATGAACGCATCTTTAAAATTAGAGATGAAATTATTTCTTATCAAGAAAATTACCTATCTTCTCTCTGAAATATTAAAAAAATATCAAAAATTAAATACCAGGCCTTATAGAAAGTGTGATACTTACAAAGGTATAATAATACAATTTGTGTTAGCAACAAAAATACAATCACTAATAAGTTTATTTCTCTCTCTCTCTCTCTCTCTCTCTCTCTCTCTCTCTATATATATATATATATATGTATATATATGTTAGATATTCACTTGTTATGTAATTCCCCATTCCCACATCATGAAATTTATATCATTAAATACTGTACAATTATGCACATAATCTGTTTTGTACAGATGTAATCTGAAGTACAGCCGCTGTTTTATGTATTTTATAACAATAGAAAAAGGCAGTGATACCATTTACTTTTGGAGTTCTTATATTTAGAACTTGCAAACAATATTACTTGAAAAACACATATGATGATGATATAGCAGTTAATTTTGGTAGCTTCATATGCATGGATGTGTAGAAACTATAGTAAGGCAATTTAAGTGAAATTTTAACCAGAAGAAAGCTGATGATCTGTAGGAGAATATATCCTAATAAAAAATGATATATTCTTATCTAGAAACCACACAAAGCAGCCAGCTGTGAAAGCTTTCTCCAGAAGAGCAAATATGTTTTTTTATTTCCACATGATGTAAAAAGAAGGTACATTCTGAATATGTACACAAAAAAGGAATCTGAAGCTTTATGAATATATAAAATGCACATTTCCAAAAAGTATGCTCAGATATAGAAGTTTGAGAAAACAAAACAAAAGCACATTCAAGGATTTTTTCATGTTATATCTTCTATCTGTTCCCTTTTTAATATAGATTGATTTAAAAAAATGGGAGATATTCTCAAACATAAACCCCATAATTTGACTTGTAATATATATTACTGCCATGATATTTTTTAAAGACAGTAATTATTACACATATTTAGGCATTGTCTATCTACCTTTCATATTTGTTTGTCTCACTAAGAATAAGCCATAAATGTGAAATTTGTACTACTAGTAGTAAGTGAATAATTCTATTATAGAAGTATCTTCGCTATTCTCTCTTATTTAAAATACAATAGAATATTTTTTATTTCCATCCTATGAGTACAGTTATGTGATAAAGTTATGACTGTTGTTTGTTGCCATTGAGTTGGTGTTTGACTCACAGCGACCCTATGTACAGCAGGCAAAACAGTATTATTAGTTCTTCTCTGCTATTCATAGGGTTTTCAATGGCTGACTGTTTTTTGGGAGTGAGTTACCAGGTCCTTTTCCCAAGTCTACAACCTGGAGTTCCCAGGCCATCTCTCATTCAAGTACTAATCAGGCCCAACCCTGCTTAAGATCTGACTGGATTGGATGCCATAGTGGTATGGCTGCAAGCTATGAAGATACACAAGTATGTAAAGAAGAATACATTCCACTTGATACTCATGCTGTAAATTATTGACTAAATTTCAATTTTGAGTACTAAGATAATTTTAGAGTTTGACTTACAAATAACTAAATGCTCAGATTTTAAATATGTCATATAATCAACATTTACAAATTTGTTGTAACTTTCTTGTAACTGACATCATATATACATATAGAAACTTTCAACCACCCAGAAAATTTCCTCACTTCTTTCAGTTAATCCCAACCAGTATAATTGTTTGGATAATGCCAAGGATAATATAGGATATTGATAAGTTCTATGTGATCCTGTCATATGACAACATTTCAAATGATAATTTATAAGTTGTGCAAACTGAGTAACTATGAAAACAAGTGTAATACAATAACATTAAATGAGACAAAGCACAAAATTGTGATTTGATTTGTGAATGAAATGAGATATTGTATTTAAATTCCTAATTTACTACAACACTGACTTGGTTTAGATGGGAGTATATAGTCAGTGTTTTCTTTCATGTTTTTCTTTTGTCTTAGGCTTTCTTCTTTCTATTGACTACACATGGATACATTACATATGGAACAGAGGCATTAAAATCCATAATTTTCCAAGCCAATGCAATCAAGCCTTTTGGATTAATAGCTAGAGGTACATTAAACTACTAAACAATATGTGAAAAGATTATTAGTGGAAACTTAGATCTACAATTTCACTCAAGAGCATTTCCTGTTTTACTAATTTGTGGGAAAATGTTACTTTATTATGGAAATGGTGGTCTTTTTCTTTTTTGACATGGATCTCTCAATGTCTAATTTTGATCTTTGAAGAATTCTCACTTCCTGTATGAAGTTAGCCTGCACCCATTGCACTGTGGCTTCCAATCCCATCAGATCTTGGAAGCTAAGGAGAGTCGTGCCTGATTAGTATTTGGATGGGAGACCACCTGGGAACACCAAGTGCTGTAGGCTTGGGAGAAGGACCTGGCAGCCCACTCCCCAAAAAATCAATCTGCCATTGAAAACCCTATGAATACCAAAGGAGCCCTGACAATAGTGTTTCTTCTGTTGTATCTAGGGTCGCTATGAGTCGGACACCTAGTTGATAGCACCTAACAACAACATGTGAAGTTATATATTAAAACTAACCTATATTTTTCTTAGTAAATAATGGAAGTTTTACATAGTATAGCAATTGTTATTTTAGGAAATCTTTGACATGAGGAAATTTAATAAGTAAATATATTTAAGAGGCAATCAAGACCAGCAGGAAAGTAATAAGCATTCAAGTCAGTTCATATACCTTGGATGGTGAGGCCTCAAAACAGAATACTAACTTGAAGATGATCATTCTCAAAACTGTAAATTTTCCTTGAAAAGTGCCCTGTCTACTCCACTCTATATGTACAACCTACTTAAAATACTTTGCTTCCACTATCTCCTCCTGAATTTGGAAGTATATTAACCTTTCTTGATTTCTTGGGAAAAGAACTACTATACTACAAACAGATCAGAGGAAAGATGTGCAGAATCTGAATTCTTAGTTTAGACTACAGTTACAGATTATAACTAATGACTTTTTTTTCTGCAAGAAGAATGGCAACTAGAATGGAAACAAACTCTGTATTTTCCTTATACTTATTTTCTTTGCAAGTGCTCTACCACTGGGCTGGCACCTCCAGCCCATTTTTTAATTTTTTATCTTGAGTTAGGGTATCACTAATTTACAGAAGCTGCCTCTGGTCTCGAAAGGGTGATTGTCCTGTCTCTGCCTTCCAAGTTGCTGGGGTTACAGGTGTGAGCCACAATACCCTGCCACACTTACTTTCACTGACAGCCAGATAGTCAACCACTACTATTCAATCACTTTATTTTTATTTTACCTCATTCAGAAAAATGGTTGAAAGCAGTTGGAGAGAAGAGAGATTGGTTTAAGTAGCTCAACACTTGTCTTGAGAGGCAAAGAATTAGACTGCATGAATTTTATTTTATTTTATTTTTATTTTTTTGTGGTACTGAGGGTTGAACCCAGGGCCTCGCGCTTGCATGCTTTGCAAGTGCTGTAGCACTGAGCTGCACCCTCAGCCCAATTTTTACTTTTTTGAGAAAGGGTCTTGCTAAATTACACAGACTACCTCTGATCTCAAACTTGCAATCCTCCTGCCTCCACCTCCTGAGTTGCTGGGATTACAGGAATGTGCCACTGTGCCTGGCATGCATGAATATTTTTAGAGTGTTTTTTATAAGGGTAGAAAAAATAGAATCAAAATTAAAGCAAATAATAATTTATCAATTGGAGACTTTGTAATTATAGTTAGGGAATTTTCAAACACTCTTTTGGCGGGGGTGCATATGGTATAATATAAATGGCCTTGTCCACTTTGGTGAGTAGGTAGATTTGAACTAGAGTTAGGGGATTTGGACTGAAAAAAGATTGAACAATAAAATTATCAAAATAAAATATAGGCAATATATGGTTAGACATTTATGATGCCATGGTATCTGTTAAGTGCTTTTAATTTAATTTCATTGTGGTCTGAGAATACACATTTGTTAGACAAGACCTGTTACTAAATATCACCTTCGTATAAGATGGTGCCTTCTTCTACCCATTATGCTCCAGTCCTCAAAAAGCCTGCCAAAACTGCCCAGCAAAATCTAACTCAAAATCTGCCGCAGGACCTGCTAACTGATGATACTTCCCTTTCCCTTTTCCAGCCTGTCAGAACACTCCAGGAACTCTCTTCCTACCTATCCCACTGTGACACATTGATCACCCTTTCCCCCTCTCACCTACAGCCCTTAAAGCCTGACCCTTTCCTCTCCTGGCTGCTTGTCTCTCCTTTGTTAGAGACAGCCCCAGCAGCTTTTCCAAAATAAAGGTCTGATAGGGTTTACAGTTTTTTAAACTCTTACCTGACAATATTGTTTGATTTATATTCTTTTAAGTTTGTTAATGTCCTGAATAGAGTGTCTGTGATGAGTGTCAATTAGATGAAATTGACTTCTTTCTACATGAGCTGAAATGAGAAGTTGAATTGATCAAACTCATAAGGCACTCCACCCTACCACAATAGAATAATATGTACTTTTCTAAAGCGTACATGGAAAGTTCACCAAGTAGATCACATTCTAGAAGGCAAAAAATCAGCAAATATTGAAAATTTTAAAGTTCAATTCTAATCTCTTCGTTAAACAAGTCTCAAGGCAAGTTAAAATATTTGAACTACATAAAAATAAAATTTAAAATGCTACTTATCAAAATTTATGGGATGTAGGGAAAGTCATGTATAGATGGGAATTTATGGCACTGAATGTATACATTAAAAGAATAGATATGTAAAACAACTTCTGTACTTTACAAATTTAGACCAAAAGCAATTTAAATGTAAAATAAGCAAGAAAAAAAGTAAATGGGTCAAAGATCAACAACATTGAAAGCAGAGAAACAATAGGAAAAATAAAACGAAGAGCTGTTTCCAGAAAAGATCAATAAAACTGGTAAAACTAGAGACAGACCAAATCAACCAAATCAAAGAGAGAGGAATCAAATTTCTAATATAAAAAGAAACACAAAGATGATCATTAGTACTAAATCTATGGATTCAAAGGATAATAAATGGAATTTTGAGAGTATCTATGCCCACAATCATAGATAAAATGAACTTGATTCTTTGAAATACATGAACTACCAGCTTCAATACGAGAAATAGACAAATCTATATCTATGTTAGAAATCAAATCAACAACTAAAAATCTTCCCCAAATAATATCATCAAAGTTATATGCTTTCACTAGTAAATTGTTGTTGTTAGGTGCTGTTGAGTCGGTATCCAACTCATAGCGACCCTCATAGGGTTTTCAATGGCTGACTGTTTCAGGATTGCCTTGGGAGTGGATTGCCAGGTCCTTCTCCCATTTTTGTGGTGCTGGGAATTGAACTTGGGACCTCAGAGACTGCAACTCAGTGCTCTACCAACTGAGCTAAATCCCAGCCCTTCACTAGTAAATTATGTTGTTGTTTTTGGGTGCTTCCCAGCAGAATCCACCTTATAGTGACCTTATGTACAGCAAAACGAAACTGTACCCAACACTGCATGCACATAATCATTTTGTTTGAGCCCAGTGTTGCAGTTACTATGTTTCTTCTCATTTTGAGCTGTGCCACGCCACATAAAAGAGGTCCTGGGGGCTTTACTCCATTCCAGTCATTAAGATTGTCTCTACTTTGAAGAGCCAATTCTTCCCTAGTTTCCCATTTCTTGAGTGCTGTCCAGCCTGAGGGGCTCATTTTCTGGCACTATATATTACAGTGCATCTCTGCTATTCATAGAGATTTTCAATGGCTAATTATTTTGGGAGTGGGCTGCTGGGTACTTCTCCCTAGTTTGTTGTAGTCTGGAAGCTCAGCTGAAACCTGTCCACCATTGGTATCTGATACATTTGATACCATTGCTGGTATCTGAAATACTAGTGAAATAGCTTTCAGTATCACAGCAACACGCAAATCCGCACAGGACAAAAGGACAGACAGGTGGGGAATGAATTATACCAAACATTAAAGAAAGAAATGGTACACTTTCCCCACAATCTATTCCAATAAAATAAAGCAAAGAACACTTCCTCATTCATTATATGAGGCTAGAATTATCCTGAAACTAATTACATCAGATTGATTCATGGTACTGTTCAAATCATTTATGTTTTGTTTTTGTTCTTGATGGATCTGTGTTCCTGACAGGGATATTAATATCTCCAACTATCAATTCATTAGATCATTTCTCTTTTAAGTTTTAAAGTTTTTAGCATAAGATATTTTGACATGTTAGGAACATCCATGTATAGGATTTTTGTTTTATAGAAAATTAATCCTTTTGTCTGGTCTGCTGTATTATAATTCCCTTAGTGTGTATTTTTCTGAGAAATTAACTTCTCATATAATTTTACTGGATATGAGATTCTAGGTGGCTCTTTTGCTTTTGATTTTCTTTTGGTACTTTAAATAGTTAAATCACCTTTTTCCTTCTTGAAATGATTTCTGATCATATGAGGAATCTACTGTAATGCTTGCCTTTCTTCCCCTGCAAGCAAGGTATTTTCTGGAATGTTCCAAGATTTTCTCTGTGTTTTTTATGCAATTTAAAAATAATTTGTCTGTGTGTGTGTGTGTGTGTGTGTGTGTGTGTGTGTGTGTGTTTGCATTTTGGTGTTTTTCATGCTTGATATTCTCTGAGCTTTCCAAATATGAGGTTTGGTGTCTCTCATTAATTTGAAAAGTTTTCAGTTATTATTTCAAAATTTTTCTGTTCCATTTTCTTCTTACCCTTTCTTCTTCTTTTTGTATTCAAATTCTTTGTGTGCTACACAGTTTGTTATTTTTCCACAGTTCATGATTATAGTTTTCTTTAATTCCTTCACTTTTTCCATTTCAGTTTCAGAAGAGATTATTTACTTCCAAGCTTGGTGATTCTTTCCTCAGCAGCTTTGCATCTATTATTGATCCATTAAAAGAATTCTTCCTTTCTATTACAATGATTTTAATTTCTACCACGTTTTTTGGAATTATTTCTTAAGAGTTCCAATCGCTTATATTACATTGTCTTTATTTCCCATTAGAATCCATAACACTTAATTGGTGAAATGTCTGACCGGAACAGTGACTTTGGGTCACTATGACCCATGTCCTTATTAATGTTCTAGTCATAATTATTTTTAATCCTCTATCTGGTAAATTCAACATCCCTTTCATACCTAAGTCTGGTTCTGATGGTTTCTTTATCTCTTTAGCTTGTTTTATCCTGCCTTTACTATGCTCTATATTTTTCATTATTATTGAAAGTCCAACATGTTGCATCATGTTGAGGTAAATAGACCTTTATTATGAAGACTTGTTAATTTGAATAGCAGCTGAACTGTATTTGATATGTCTTAGAATGATAAACACTAGAAGGCTCTAATTCCTGTAGTACTCTTGTTTCTGCTAAATCTGGTTTTCAATAAAGACTTCTCAGAGAATGACTCTGTCTTGTAGTTCTTTGAGGACTAATCTGTTGTTATTATATTGGATTCCCCTGGGTGTGAGGTGGTTATCATATGGGACACAAGGAGTCTATCATTTTCTGATTAAACTGTGTCTTTAAATAGTCTGCGGGTGTAGCTCAAAGGTAGAGGCTTGACTAGCATATCTGAAGACTTGGGTTCAATCTCTAGCAATAAAAAAGTAATATACTCAATCTTTTTTCCCAGTAATCTCATTTTATTAATACATTTTAGTGTACAAGTTAATCGGTCTCATTATGACATTTACATACATGCATTTCATTGTACATTACTCATGTTCACCTCTCCCATTAGCCTCATATTATCCTCTCCTCCCTTTCCATCAATGGTCCCCCTTCTACTTGTATGTCTTGGTTTTTGGTATGTCTGTCTTAATGTGTATACCTATATTTTTTCATAAAGGCAAAATGTGTGATTTTTCCTCTCCTTACTCCTCTTACCCTTTCTTCTTACCCCTCCCTCTTTTTTAGTCCATTATCTTTCCCCACATGACCCCTTCTATCTTCATGACCTATAAGTTTAATATCAAATAAATATTGAAGGCTAGCATCCACATATGAGAGAAAACATGATGTTTGTCTTTCTGGATCTAGCTGATTTTGAATAAGATGATAAGCAATAGTTATCATCCATTTTTCAGCAAATAACAGCAAATAATGTAGTTTTGTCTTTACAGCTGAAAAAACTCCGTGGTGTACAAATACCACAATCTTAACCACTCTTATGTTAATGGACATCTAGCTTGATCCTATTTCTTGGCTATTGCAAATAATGTTGCAGAAAACATAGATGAACAGAAATCTCTGTGGTATGTTGATTATATACCTTTGGATGTACACAGGTATGGTATAACTGGGGCATATGGCAGTTCTATTCTTAGTTTTTGGAGGTACTTTCATACTGATTTCCATAGTGGCTGCATCAACCTGCATTCCCACCAGTGGTGTACTAGGGTTCCTTTCTCCCCAGTCTCACCAGCATTTGTTATTGTTTGTTTTGTTAATGCTAACCACTTTGACTGGCATGAGATGGTATCTCAATGTAGTTTTGATTTGTATTTCCCTGATGGCTAAGGATGTTGTACATTTTTTCATATGATTGCTTGCCATTTGTATTTCTTCTTATGATAAGTCTCTGTTCAGTACTTTTGCCCATTTTTGATTGGATACTTTGCTTTTTTTTTTTTTGATGTTTAGTTTTTAGACCTCTTTACATATTCTAGATATTAACCCCTAGTCAAATGTAAAGCTGTCATACATTTTCTCCCATTCTATAGGGTATCTCTTCACTCTGATAATTGTGTCCTTTGCTATGCAAAATGTTTTTAATTTAATGCAGTCCCATTTATCAATTCTTGCCATTGTTTCCAACATTATTGGGGTCCTATTCTGAAAGTCTTTCCTTATGCCTATATCTTGAAGTATTTCCCTCTAGCATTTTCCCTCTAGGTTTCCCTCTAGCATTTTCAAAGTTTCAGGTTTTACAATAAGGCCTTTGATCCATTTTGAGTTGATTTTTGAACAAGGTGAGAGAGACGGGTCTTATTTCAGTCTTCTTCATGAGAATATCTAGTTTTCACAGCACAATTTGTTGAAGTGGGTGTCTATTCTCCAACTTGTATTTTTGGCACCTTTGTTAAATATCAGGTGGTCTCTAGTTGTATGGATTTATTTCTGGATCTGTTCTGTTCATATATGTGTCAGTTTTTGTGCCAGCACCATGCAGTTTTTGCTACTATGGCCTTGTGGTATAATTTGAAATCAGGGATTGTGAGAGCTCCCTGCATTATTCTTTCTACTCAGGATCACTTTAATGATTTGAAATATTTGGTGCTTCCATATGAATTTTAGGATTGTTTTCTCTATTTATGTGCAGAACATCATTAGGATTTTGATGATGATTGCATTAAATCTGTAGATTGCTTTCTAATTTTCCTAGATTCATACTATGTACATTCCATGTTCCAATTACTAATGGTGTTTATAGTTGTTCCTTCTCATTTTGAGTAGTGCTGCTTCAGGAATTGGAGGTCCCTACATCTATTCTATTCATTAAGGTCAGCTCTACTTTATGGAGGTAAAACTTTCCTGGTTGTCTTTTGTGTGCCTTCCAACCTGTGGGCTCATTTTGAAGCACTGTATCTGATAGTGTTTTTCTGCTGTTCATAGGATTTTCAATGGCTAAATGTTTCATGAGTGGGTTGCCAGGTCCTTCTCTGTAGGTTTTCTTAGTCTGGAAGGTCAGCTGAAACCTGTTTACCATGGGTGACCCTTCTGGTATCTGTAATACCAGTGGCATAGCTTTCAGCATCATAGCAACATGCAGTCCCCTACAGTATGGCAAATTGACAGACATTTCTGGGGGTGGAGTCTTTAGAGTCTTTTACATATAGAATCATATTATCTGCAAATAGGGATGATTTGTGTTTTTCCTTTTCTATTTTGATCCTTTTATTTCTTTCTCTTGCCTTATTACTGTGACTAGTAATTCAATTACTACATTGAATAGCAGTGTATGCAGTGGACACACTAGTCTTATTCCTAATTTTGGGGAAATGCTTTCAGTGTTCCCCCATTTATTATGACATTTGATGTATATCTTTCATATGTTGCCTTTATTATGTTGGGATATATTCCTTTTAGTCCTACTTTCTTGACAGCTTTTATCATAAAATGATGTTGAACTTTTCTAAAGGCCTTTTCTGCACCTATTGGCAGGATCATGTGACTTCTGTTTCTGACTCTATTTACATGGTATATTACATTTATTGTCTAATGTATGTTTAAGCAAGCTTGCACCCATGAAACCAACTAGTCATATCCTATATTTTTATTGTTTTGTTAAAGTTGATTTGCATATATATATATATATATATATATATATATATATATATATAATTATTTAATTTGAGGAAGGGGTTTTAATGCCAGTGGATCAACAGCAGGGTCTCTCATTCCCAAAATAGCCATGCTCCTTGACTTACTCTTTCCTGTCCCTTATGTAGGACTTATAGACTATTGGACAAATGAGGTCTTTGTGTTTCTATTTGATTTGTTACTTTAAACAGTCTACAGGTATTAGGCAGCAATCCAAGCAGAAAGTCCTTGACTATAAATCTTTGAAGGAACAGCTTCTAGATACCAGGGCCTGTGTCCAGATGAGGAGGGTAGTACTTAGTGCAGTGCCTCTGTGTTCAGAGAGAGGACTTCCTGGCATTCTCTAGATAAAGGAGTACAGTCCTGTTTTTTGACCAGGGGTGTGAGGTATGTAAACTCCCAAGTCGTAAAGGAGCCAGGGCCTGGTGTGTTTTTATTAGGGCCTGGTGTTATTTTATTATTTTATTATATATATATATATATATATATGAAATTTTAAATGTACATCTTAATGTGATTCATTCTGATATGCTTTTCTTTGTGATATTTCCATATGTGCATTTGATTGTACATTATACAGATAAGTTCCCCCTTACCCTCTTTTGCACTCCCTCCCCTGTCCCTACCCCCCACCAAAGACTTTTCTTCCATTTTCTTGTCTTTTTATGGTAATGTTTTTCTGTATATCCTTGGATTCCAAATATGTTTAAGATTGAAACTTTTTCTGTAGTGAACTTTCTTTTTACATTGTCAGTACTATTACATGAACTTTCTAGCCTGTCTATATTAATACCATTCTTTGGTATTATTGGTGTTATTATAATTATTTCCAGGACTACTAAAGTTGGCTGTTCACCCTGAGGTCACCCTCTCCCTCATTCCTCATTCCTCCTTCTTCCTCCTCTCTCCCCTCTCCTCTCCCAGTATTTCCTCCTTTTGCTAGATCTCTCCCTCCTTTTGTGTTCCCCAAATTGTCCCTTCTCCACTAGGTCAAATTTAGCTTTTATTTATTTATTTATTTTATTATGTTTTGACCTCTGCATAGGATTTTTTCCTTCTTACAATTTTGATTCAGCTCCCACATATAAGTGAGAACAGGTGGTATTTCTCTTTCTGAGCTTTTGAAAATATTTTACAAAGGATTTTTACAAGGAGTTTCTTCAGGAAAATTGGTCTGTCATTTTGCTTTTTTGATGTATCTTTATCTAGTTTTGGAGTCAGAGTTATACTAGCTTATAGCATAAGTATGCTAACATTTCTTCCACTGGTATTTTATGGAATAGTTTGAGGACCATTGATGTTCATTCTTCTTTAAATGTCTTATACAATTCATCAGTGAAACCAGATGGCCCTGGGCTTTTTTTTTAATTGGGAGACTATTGTTGTTTTGATATTGCTGCTCATTATAGATCTGTTTAAGTTGTTTATGTCCTCTTGACTTAATTTTGGCAGTTCATATGTGGCTAGGAATTTATTCATCTCAGCTAAGTTTTCCAGTTTTTTAAATATAATTTTTCAAAGTTTTATCTACTGATTCTCTGGATTTCATTGATATTTATTGTAATGTTCCCATTTTCAGCTGTAATTTTTTATGAGTCTTCTCTCTCTTTCCTTTGGTTAGTTTGGCTAAGGGTTTGTTAGTCTTGTTTATTTTCTTCAAAAATCCAGCTCTTTTTTCCATCAATTATTTTTATTGTTCACTTGGTCTCCATTTCATTCATTTCTGTTCTGATCTGTGTTATTTCTATCCATCTACTGTTTTGGGGTTTTGTGTGTTCTTTTCCTAAAATCTTGAGGTGTACCATTAAGTTATATTAGCTCATTCTGATTTTTTAATGTAGGCACTCATAGCTATGAAATTTCCTCTTAGGACCACTTTTGTTGTGTCCCAAAGATTGTTAGGTTGTTTTTGCATTTTCATTTGATTCCAATAATTTTTTTATTTCCTCTCTCATTTCTTCAAGTACCTATTGATCATTTAAGATTGTATTATTCATTCTCCATAGATTTGTATAGTTTCTGTAACTTCTCTTGCTTTATTCCATTATGGTCTATAAGATATACTAAGTTATTTCAATTTTTCTGTATTTGTTAACACTTGATAAATGTCCTAAAATATGATCTCTTTTAGAGAAAGTTTCATGGGATGCTGAGAAGAATGAATATTCTATAGCTTTGGGGTGGAATATAGTATAAATGTTGATTAAATCTATTTTATGTATTGTAGTGTTTAGCCCTGACACTATTTATTTATTTATTTATTTATTTATTTATTTATTGTCTGTATGTTCTACCTATTGGTGAGAGTGGGGTACCAAAGTCACCCACTATAGGTATATATGTAGTGACCATCTTTGTCTTTTTGGACTAGTTTTAACTTGAAATCTACTTTGTGTGTTATACAGATGGCTTGTTCTTGTTGTTTTAGGTGTCATCAAGTTGGGTCTAACTCATAGGGACTCTATGTACAAGAGGTGAAATGCTACCCAAAACTGTGCCATTCCTGGCACTATATCAGTGCTTCTCTGCTATTCAAAGAGTTTTCAATGTCTGCTTGTGATTTGAGAGGGTGCTCAGGTTATTCTTCCAAGCCTATAGCACCTGGTATTCCCAGGTAGTCTCCCATCCAAATACTAACCAGTTCTGACCTTGCTTATCTTGTGAGACCTACTGGGATTGGATACCAAGGTGGTATGGCTGCAGGCACATGATGGCTACTCCTTTATTTTTCTTTTTTCTTTTCCTTTTTTTTCTTGCTTTCCACTTTCTTGGTATATCAATTTCCATCCTTTCACTTTCAATCAGTGGGTGTCCTTGCAAGTGAGATATATTTCTTGAAGACAACAAATTATTGGATCTTGTTTTTTAATCCAGTCTGCTAATCTATGCTTTTAATTGTAGAGTTAAGACCATTTATATTTAAGATTATTATCAAGACGGGGCTGTAATTGTTTTGGGTGTTTTCCTGGTTGGTTCATATACTATTCATTCTTTTCTTTCTCCCTTATTTATATTCAGGATTTACTTTTTTAAAAAAATGGAAATGACTTATTCTTTCCTACTTTTATTTCATCTGTTCCTCCTGTGAAATTTATTCTTTCCTGTACTCTCATGGTTAAGACTGTCTTTCTTCCTCTGGTGTGTGTAAGATTCCTTTAAATATCTTCTGCAGTGCTGGGTTGAGGATCACATATTTTTTGGTGTGTGCTTTTCTTGGAGTATATTTATTTTTATATGAATTTTAAATGATGATTTAGATGGGTATAATATCTTGGTTGGCAATTGTTTACTTTCAGGCCTTAAAAATATCATTCTATGCTTTCTTAGCAGGCAGGTGTACCACTGTGGCATTCAATTTTGTCTGATCTCAGAAGTTAAGCAGGGTTGGGCCTAGTTGGTACTTGGATGGGATACACCCTGGGAACACCAAGTACTGTAGGTTTAGGAGAAGGACTGAGCAACCCACTCCCAAAGAACAATCAGCCATTGAAAACCCTACGGATATCCGAGAAACACTAACAATAGTGTTTTACCTGTTGTATGTAGGGTCATTGTGAGTTGGACACCAACTTGACAGCAACTAAAAACAACAACATACTTTCCTATATTTTATTGCTTTTATCTAGAGGTTTGATGTAATTCTGATGGGTTTTCTTTGTAAATGAGTTAGTGTGGGGTTTTTTTACAGATGTTATTTGTGTTTCTTTATTGTAATCTTGTCATTTTATTATGTGTCATGGTGGTTGTTGTTAGGTGCCATTGGGTCATGTCCAATTCATAGTGACCCTGATAGGGTTTTCAGTGGCTGACTATTTTAGGATTGCCTGGGGAGTGGATTGCCATGTCCTTGTCCCATTTTTGCCATGCTGGGAATTGACCTCATGACCTCAGAGACTGTAGAGCAGTGCTCTACCAACTGAGCTAAATCCCAGCCCCATTACATGTCATGGGGAAGTTGTTTCCCAAGCATGTCTATTTGGTGTTCTAAATACCAGTTGTGGTTGGATGTTCATTCTTTCCCCTGATTTGGGAAATTTTCTGTTACCATTTCAGTGAATATGTTTTCTGTGTCTTTAGTTTTTATTTTATCTCCTTCTTCTACCCCATGGATTCTTAGGCTTGGTCTCTTGATTATGTCCCAAAGTTCTTGAAAATTGTGGTCCTATTCTTTTATTTTTTTATTTTTGATATCTGAATGCAGTATTTCCTCAACCTCATATTTCGTCTCTATCATTCTGTTTTCTTCTTCATCTAGTTTACTAGTGATGCTTTCTACTGTGTTTCTTATATCCTTTGTTGAGTTCTTCATTTCCAAGAGTTCAGCTTTTTTTTAATCTCACTTTCCTTGCTGAACTTGTAATACATTTTGCTGAGTTTGTCTTCTACATTGGTGACTTTCTGACATAGGTCCTGTGTTGGTTTTGTTAATCATTCATTTGCTTGTTTGTGTCCTCCTTAAAGTCATTGATTATTTTTATAAGTAGACTTTCAAATTCTTTGACATTTCTACTATTTCAGAATGTTTGTATTCAATGTTAAAGAATCATGGTCTTTTGGGAGGGATTAATTGCCTTGATTTTCCATGTTCCTTGTGTTTCAAATTTGTGATTTGTGTATCCATCTAGGTGGGATATCACTTCTCAATTTGTTTGGGAGACTTCTTAGTGAGCAGCTAACTTTTGAGATTGCAAACTCCAGTGCCACTCCCAGAGTGGTAGACAAACATCTATAACTGGCACAATACCAGAGCAAACCACATATAGAGATACACTTAAAATGGTTTAAAGCTAGCTGCTCCACCAACTGTCCCCACAGAAAAAAGAATGGTGTAATATAGAGCAAGATACAAAGTTACAGAATATTTAAGGTGAAGGTATGAATAGTATTGTTATATCATTAGGTGCTATCAATCTAGTCTGACTCAGAGCAACTCTGTGTACAACAGAATAAAACATTAGCCAACACTGCCATGCACATGATCTTTTTTATGTTTAAGCCTATTGTGGCAGACACTGTGTCAATCCATCTAGTTACAGGTTTTCCTTTTTTTCATTGACCTGCCATTCTCAATCCAAAACATGATGTTCTTCTCCAGGGATTGGGTCCCTCCTAACAACATGTCCAAAATATATGATACAGTCTAGGCATTCTAGCTTCCCAGAAGCACTTTGGTTGAACTTCTTTTAGGATGGATCTGTTGGTTCTTTCCACAAATAAATATTGTTATTAATATACAATAACATTTTTCTATGTGATAGAGACAGAGGTCTTGTTGTGTAGCCCAGGCTGGCCTGACATTTGTTGTGTAGATCAGGCTGATGATGAACTTGTATTGATTGCATCAACCTCCTCAGTACTGGTATTACATGTTTACACCCACCAGGAAGATAGTTTTTATAGATTTCTGATATGTACATTTTCATTTGTATGCACTGTTTTGTTTCTTACTGAAAGAGAGGGTACTGTGATCTCATTTCTAATGAACCTCACATTTTTTTCCTCTTTTCTTTTTCATCTTTGCAGGATCAAGAAATACAAGTGCTCAGTTAGTGTGTGTCTTGGGTGGGAAGAGTGTCAAATCTATAAATTCAATAATTATTGAAAAATCCAACTTGAAAAACATGTTACTATATCTTATAATTTACAAAGTTCTCTTACCTATTGCTCAGAGCAAGGCAACTTGAAAGATAAATTTACTGCTAATTTTACCTAATGACTCTCTGCCAGACTCACTACTATAAATCAAATAAATTCGAATATCATTTATACGAGCCTGTAAATCAAAAAGTATTAGAGATGGTACAATTATCTAACACTGGTTTGTGAGTTAAATTTCATAAGTCAAGAAAAGGTGGATACCAGTGAGAAAAGTAAAGAATAATAAGTTTACCAGATATCATTTAAACTAGTTTTACAAAGCTTAACTTTCAAATCAATATAAAATATTTCTGCCCAATGGAAAAATGCATAAAATCCTAAATACAAAACAGAAGACCATAGAATTGGCTCTTATCCTTTAGCTAAGGAATTCAATTAGCTATCATTTTATTATGGTTATGATTTAATAGTAAAATAGATATTGCCTATCATCCTCATCCATTGCTTTTCTTTTTTCTTCCCCACAAATATTAATTGAGCTTTTATATACTTCATATACTGCCCTGAGAATTTAAAAATGAGTAAGTCAAAGCATTTTAGTTCTTTTCACAGAGGCAACCAAGCAAATGAGAAATAGTGAACTAATAATTACACAAAATATATGGCCTTACTATTGTTGTTGTTGTTAGGTGCCATCAAGTCGAGTCCGACTCATAGCGACCCTAGGTACAGAACATCGAAACACTTGCCAATTCTGTGCCAGGTAAACAATCTTATTTATGTTTAAGCCCATTGTTGCAGACACTGTGTCAATCCATCTGGTGGAGGGTCTTCCTCTTTTGCGTTGACCTGCCACTCTGCCAAACATGATGTCCTTCTCCAGGGATTGTTCTCTCCTGACTACATGTCCAAAATAGGTCCAAAAGATGCAGTTTGGCCATTTTTGCTTCCAAGGAGCACTCTGGTTGTACTTCTTCTAGGACTGATTTGTTGGTTCTTTTGGCAGTCCATGGTATATTCAATAGATGTCTCCAGCACCACAATTCAAAAGCATCAATTCTTTTTCTGTCTCTCTTGTTCAATGTCCAGCTTTCACAACCATATGTTGCAACTGAAAATACCATGGCATGAGTCAGACGCACCTTCATCTTCAATGTGACGTCTTTGCTTTTCAATACTCTAAAGAGATCTTTTGCCACAGCTTTTCCTAGAGCAATGCGTCTTTTGATTTCTTGACTGCTGCTTCCACGGGTGTTGATTATAGAGCCAAACAAAGCAAAATCTTGGACAACCTCAATCTTTTCTCCATTGATTGTGGAGTTGTGTGCTGACCCAGTCATAAGGATTTTTGTTTTGTTGATGTTTAGTTGAAACCCATATTGAAGGCTATGATCTTTGATCTTAATCAGTAAATGTTTTAAATCCTCTTCACTTTCAGCAAGCAGAGTTGTGTCACCTGCATAACACAGGTTGTTAATGAGTCTTCCTCCAATCTTGATGCCACGTTCTTCCTCATAAAGTCCAGCTTCTTGGATTATTTGCTCAGTGTTTAAATTGAAGAGATAAGGTGAAAGTATACAGCCCTGATGCACACCTTTCTCAACTTTAAACCACTCAGTGTTTCCTTGTTCTATTGGAACAACTGCCTCCTGGTTCGTGTACAGATTTCTCATGAGCACAATTAGGTGTTCTGGTATTCCCATTTTCCGAAGTGTTATCCATAATTTGTTATGATCCACACAATCAAAACCCTATCTGACTCAATGGCACCAAATACAAATAACCAAAGCTAGCATGCTCTTCAATGATAGTACATTAGGGAATGAAAAGTTAATCTATTGGAAATAAAAGCAACATCCATTTTAAGAGATAAACACTAGAGTATACACAAATTCCCTCCAAATCAGTGAAAAATACCTGTAGTCAGCATTGCATACATTTTACTATAACTCTTTTCATACTTGATAATTAGTAAAGAATACTTCCCTCTTCTAGTTCCTTTCCTCCTTCTTTCTACTGTTTATATTGTTCCTTCTTTGCTAAATTTCATTTTGCATTTTTATATATCAGTCCATGTATTGGGCTTTTTCTTCCTTTAAGTATGATTCATCTCCCATATATGAATGAAACTATATGGTATTTCTCTTTTTGAGCCTGTGTTCATTTGCTTAAGATGATGATGTTCTGCAGTTCCATTCATGTTGCTGTAAATGACAGGTATGTGTGTGTACATACATACATACATACACACACACACACACACACACATATATATATATATATAGAGAGAGAGAGAGAGATGTAGATATAGATATAGATATAGATATTAGAAGGTTGATGCTTTAAAAAGGTAAGCTTTGTTGCACCTTTGAGCATAGTCAGTTCTTCTAAATCAGGGACAAGATGTCATCAATTCACATTCCTTTGCTCCTCTTCTCCAAATACTCTTGAAATAATACATCAAACAATTGTCAAAAGGACTCTGACAGGTAAAAGAAAATGGTGGGTTGTTTAGTGCCATCAGAATTTAAAGGATGAAGTGGGGTGAGTTCTCTGAGCTTTCCTTCTATTCCTCATGTATATGGAATTGGGCACTGGAGAAGTCAGCGAACTTGAACCACTAGCAAGCATCAAACACACACACATAGACGAAAATTTTGCTCTCTCTTGTGAAAGGAGCAAGCCAGCAGAAAGCTAGTAAGAAGATTGCTTCCCTATCCTTACTCAAGGCAACAGTATCAAATACGTAGCAGCAGCAACAGGGACTTACTTGTCCCACACCTAACCAGTGATGAGCTTGACTCAGAACTGTGCCAGCATAAATGGCTTCTGGGTAAAGACTCACCAATCTCACAATCAGTGCCACTAGTAAGCTTGATACATTGACATAATTGATATAGAAGTATTGATGTCCCCCAACCCTTTAGCCGGTGGTAGCATATGGCTTATATCCATTTTTCCCCTAAATTTTACGCATTTCATCACTGTACAGACCAGAAGGCACCTGCTGGTATTGAGCAGGTACCACTATGGCTCCATAAGAATGAAGTAGATCACAATTGTTTTGTAAGACTATTGAAAACTACATTCATGGCTTATATAACTTTGGAAATACCATTGCTAAGAGATAGCCTGCAGAACAAGAGAAAAAAACTTTGCTAGGCTTTCATCCAAATGGAATTAATACATAAAGAACTCAAAAATTAAACAAAAAACAAGAAATCCAATCAGTGTCTGTGCAGTTCATCTATCCAATGAACTGTACAGACACTTCTAAAAGAAGAAATACAAATGGGCCAATAAATACATGAAAAATATTGAACATCTTTAGCCAGCAGGAAAATGCAAATCAACATTAAGATTTCATCTCACACCAGTCAAATGGCTGTCATCAAGAAAACAAACAACAAATGTAAGAGGTTGCATATGATCAGGAACCAATGGTAATTTAGGATGAAGTGGAAGCTCTCCTGAAGGAATTGGTGAAACACAAGGTTCCAGGAATTGATGGAATACAAACAGAGATGTTTCCACAAACAGATGCAGCACTGGAGGTGCTCACTCATTTATTTTAAGAGATTTAGAAAACAGCTACCTGGCCAATTGACTGGAAGAGATTCATATTTGTACCTATTCCCAAGAAAGAGGAGCCAATGTGCAGTTTATCTTTATATATCTATATACTAAAATAGCAAGGGAGATGCATGGGAACCCCAGGTGCCATAGGCTTGGGAGAAGGACCTGGCAAACCACTCTCCCAAGAAATCAGCCATTGAAAACCCTATGAACAGCAGAGAAGCATGACATTTGTGTTTCATCTGTTGTAATAGCATCATTATGAGTCAGACACTGACTGGAAGGCACCTAAAAATAACAATAATAACAAATACCTAAAATATTGGTTGAACAATAATTTCGTGTTCAATTTTCCAGTATATACAGAGACACGTACTTAGACAAGTAGATGAAAACTATTTTGTTAATTAAATTTTGGGGTAAGATTTTCCCTTCTCAAAGACAAAGACTGGTTGCTAAGTATGTTCTAAATCCTAAGAAAAAAGTTTCTGTATTACAATGTTATAGATTGAATATGAAACAACCCCCAAAGAATTTTGTTTTGAATGCTTGGTCCTCAGATGGTGGCACTATTTTGGGACATCATGCAAATGATATAGGTTGTGACTACATTGAGAAAGTAGATGACAGGGGGTGATTCCTTGGGAGTGTAATATCCCTGGATGATTCCTGTCTCACTGGCTGCTTCCTGTCTCACAGGCTGCTTCTGCTCTACCAAGATGTGAACTGCTCCACCATGTCAAGAACAAAATAACATATATTCTTGAATCTAATTTGTACACGTTCAACAGTTTTGCTGTTATTGTTAGATGCCATTGAGTCAGTTCCAACTCATAGCAATCCTTTTTACAGCAGAACGAAAAACTTTCCTATTCTCTGCCTGGCACACAATCTTTCTTGTGTTTAAGCCCATTGTTGCAGACAGTGTGTCAATCCATCTAAAGGAGGGTTTTTCTTTTTCTTCATTGACCTGCCACTCTCAAAAACATGATGTCCTTCTGCACAAATTGGTCCATCCTGAAAACAAGTCCAAAACACATCAGATGCAGTGTAGACATCTTTGCTTCCAAGGAGCACTCTGGTTGCACTTCTTCTAGGAAAGAAATGTTGGTTCTTTTTGTGGTCCATGGTATATTTGATATTCCTCTCTAGCACTATAATTCAAAAGCATCAATTCTCCTGGATCCCTTATAGAGTGTCCAGCTTTCACAATCATGATATGACTAAAAATACTGTGGAATGAGTCAGGTGCACCTCCATCTTCAATGTGACATCTTTACCTTTCAAGACTTTAAAGAAGTCTTTTGCAACAGCTTTTCCCAATACAATGTGTTTTTCTATTTTTTTACTAGTGCTTCTATGGATGTTGTCTGTAGAACAAAGTAAAGCAAATTCTTGGGCAACCTCAATCTTTTCTCCATTTATCAGGAAGTTGCATACTGACCCAGTTGTAAGGACTTTTGTTTTGTTGATATTGAGGTACAATCCACACTGATGGCTGTGTTCTTTGATCTTCATCGGTGTATGTGTGAAGTCATCATTACTTTCAGCATGGAGCGTTGTAGCATATGCATAATGCAGGTTGTTAATTAGTCCTAAACCAATCAAGATGCCACATTCTTCTTCCTAATATCCAGCTTCTCATATTATTTGCTCAGCATAGAGATTGAAGAGATGTGGTAAAAGGATACAGCCCTGACACACACCATTCTCTACTTTAGACCAGGCAGCGTTTCATTGATCTGTTCAACTGACTGCCTCCTGGTCCATGTACAGATTCCTCATGAGTACAGTTAAGTGCTCTAGTATTCCCATTTTTCATAATGTTATCCATAATTTGTTATGAGTCACATTATCAAATGCCTTTGCATAGTCAATAAAACATAGACATCTTTCAGGTACTCTCTGCTTTCAGATAATATCCAATTGACATCAGCAATGATGTCCCTGTTTCCACATCCTCTTGTGAATCTGGCTTGGTTTTTTGGTAGGTCCTGTATATATATATGGATGCAGTCAATTTTGAATGATCTTTAGAAAAATTTTACTTGCACATAATAATAATGATATCACTTGATATCATTTAGCTGAATCCTCTTTATTGAGAATAGGCACAAATATGGATCTCTCCCAGTAAGCTGGCTAGTTATCTGTTTTCCAAATCTCTTGGCATAAACAAATGAGCACCTCCAGTGCTGCATCTGTTCAGTGAAACATCTCTATTGGTGTTCCATCAATTCCTGAAGCCTTGTGTTTTGCCAGTTCCTTTCAGGAAGCTTCCATTTCATCCTTCAATACCATTAGTTCCTCATGATATGTAACCTCTTGAAATGGTTGTTCATCTACCATTTTTTTTTTTCTGGTTTAACTCTTTGTATTCCTTCTACCTCCTTGTGATTTTTCCTTTTTTAAATATTTTCCCTGTAGAATACTTCCCTATTGCCACTCAAGGCTTGATGTTTTTCTTCAATTCCTTAAGCTTGATAAAAAACAGAGCATGTTCTTCTTTTGTGGTATTCTATCTCCAGCTCTTTGCACATGTCATTATAATATTTGATTTCATCTTCTCAAACTGTCCCTTGAAATCTTCTAGTTAGTTCCTTAACTTCAGCCTGTCTTCCTTTTACTTTAGCAGTTCAATGTTCAGCAGTAAGTTTCAGATTCTTTTTTGACATGTAATTTTGTCTTTGCTTATTTTCCTGTCTTTGAAATTATCTTTTGCTTTTCTCATAAGTGACATTTGTGATATCATGCCATAACACATCTGGTCTTCTCTCATTCGTGTCTAACACATCAAACCCTGTTCTTGTGGTGGTCTCTGAACCCAGGTGGGATTTACTCAAGATCATACCTTGGCTCATGTACACTTTTTCTTATGTGCTTCAGCTTCAGTTTGAACTTGCATATGAGTAGTTGATGGTCTGATCCAAATTCAGTACCTGTCATTCTGATATTTGATATTGGGCTTTTCCACTGTCTCTTCCCATACTGGGATTTAGCTCAGTTGGTAGAGCTCTGCCCTGCAGTCTCTGAGGTCCCAAGTTCAATTCCCAGCACCGCAAAAAATGGGAGAAGGACCTGGCAATCCACTCCCAAGGCAATCCCAAAACAGTCAGCCATTGAAAACCCTAGGAGGGTCTCTATGAGTCCGATACCAACTCATGATGGCACCTAACAACAACAACAACAACTTCCCATGAAGGTAGTCAGTTTTGTTCTTCTATATGCCATCTGGTGAAGTCTGTGGGTATAATCACTGTTTATGTTGGTGAAAAAATATATTTACAATGAAAATTCCATTTGTCTGACAAAATATTATCATGCAATCTCTAGCATCTTTTCTATTACCTAGAACATATTTTCTAACTACTCAGGCTTATTTTTTGTTTCCAATTTTTGCATTTGAATCATCAGTAATTATGAGTACATCATGATTGCATGTTCTATCTATTTCAGTTTGCAGGAGCTCATAAAAATCTTCCTTAACTTCATTTGTAGCCATAGTGGTGTGTGTGTAAATTTGAATAATATTCTTATTAAGTGGCCTTCCTTCTAGGAGTGTGGGTATTATTCTATCACTGTCAGCATTATACTTCCAAACAGATCATGAGGTATCTTTTTGAAGATGAGTGTAACCCCATTTCACTTTAATTTGTGATTCTCAGCATAGTAGGCCATATGATTATCTGATTCAAAATGGCTTTTGCCTGTCCATTTTAGATCACTAATTTTGATGTTTACATGCTCCATCTCCCCTTTGATGATTTCTGTTTCCTAGATTCATAGTACAGGTAGTCCATATTCCAGTTATTAATGGATATATACAGTTGTTCCTCCTCAATTTGAGTCATGCCACATCAGAAATTGGATGTCCCAGGGGCTTTACTCTATTCTTATCATTAAGGTTGACTCTACTTTGAGGATACAACTCTTCCCTCTGGGGCATTCCTGGTCTGGCCTGGATATTACTGGTGGAGCGTTGCGTACATAAATACCTTTATACCTTTACCCCAGCCATCATGGACCCTAGGGAGCAGGGTGAGCACAGCAGAGGAGAAGGAAAAACCTCAGGATGTTTTCCTTTGCAAACACAAACATCTCTTTATTGCCTCCACCCTTAGAAGGGCAGGGAAACTCAGCACAAGTGTTGTAGCTCAAGTGTCACAGCTCAAGGGCTACAGTTCTGGTGGTTGCTGTGTGAGCGGTGGCAGTGACAGCAGTGAAGGGCAGCTCCCCCCCATCACCTCTTTCCTCCTGCTTCCACTGGGGCTCTTTTGCTGCCAGTTGTTGTCCAGAGAGTGCCAGTCTGGAGATGGTCCTGAAGTCTTTAGAGAGCTCTTGTCTGATGGCGGCTGATGAGCTAACTGAGTAAACTGGGGAACTGCAGCTGCTTAAATAGCTTTGGCTGACCAATCACTATTTAGGATTAATTGACCAGTCACAGGAGAGGAGCAGAAAAAGTTTTGCAAAACGTCCAATCAGGTTGTTGTGTGATTTTCAGGGGGGGATAACTTGCTTGGGCAAGCCCGGGCATGTCCCTGGCTTGCTTTTTCTGGCAAATCCATTTTACTTTTCTAATTTAGCTATTAACTCTTGTACAGATTATCAAGAATTGGGGTTTTTGCCTAAATTGTTCAGATTTATTCCCCTATACTTCCCTAATTGTCTTTTGAGTGACTTCCAACCTGGGTGGCTCATTTTCTGGCACTATATCTGGCAGTGTTTCTTTGCTATTCATAGGATTTTCAATGGCTAAATGTTTCGTGAGTGAGTTCCCACCCATGCCCTTCTCTCTAGTCTGTCTTAGTCTGGAAGCTGAGCTGAAACTTGTCCACTGTAGATGACCCTGATGGCATTTCTAATACTGGTAGCATAGATTTCATCATCACAGCAACATGCAAGCCCCCATAGTACACCAAATTCATAGACATGTGAGGCTTAACAGTTTTAGGAGGCTAAAATATCAGATTTGGATTTGAATTGCCCAATCTGCATGTGATTCAAATCTGCATCTGAGTGTGTAGTCCTCTAAAACAATTGAAAAGGAACAGATCAGAGAATATATCATTAATCTCTCCTCCTTTATGTTGTTTATATCAAATATTTAATCACAGCATGTAAAAGTAACTAATAATTAGTAAAATATTTCAAACAGGTACAAATGAAGTGTATATAGGCAATACACAGCAATATTTTCTTTTGAAAACATTTCTAAGTTAAGGGACTAAGAGCCTGGGTATTTTGCAATTCATTTTCCTTTCTAGGCATCAAGTTTTCAGATTTGACTGATGCATGGGGTAAGAGTCTGGAGATCAGGCTGCTGATTATGTCACACAAGCTAATGATGAGGAATGTGGCTCAGTTTACTCTTTTATGAAGGCCAATGAAACTTTTGGCTATATTGAAGGTGAAATGCAGAGACATTACTTTGGTATTAAAACTTTGTAATTGTTTCATCAACAATTATAACCTTGGTATATAATGTGATATAATTTCATATAAATCAGGATAAGAAATGAAGATTAGCAAAGTAGTTATATAAAAAACTACAGAAAAGCAACATTTTTTCTGAGACTACAATGAGAAAATTCATAATTATACTTATTTAAAACTTCATACAGTGAAAATGAAGTTTAAGGTACTCTAGTCACTTCAGAAACAATAAATGTTGAAGACAATAAATAGCATTAAAGAATAGACATGCTTTCCTTTCAGCTTCTGAATTTTTTTTGACTTGAGAGTAGGTGGTTTCTCATCAAATGGCATTGCTCTATCCCCCCTCTTAATAAGATGCTATCCTTGATTTTGTTTTTCAAGTGATTGCATTGATTTTACCATAGATGATAAAAAGGCAGAAGGAAAAATGAGGAAAATTTGAAAGGTGGCAGAGGTAAATTAAAGGCTGCCAGAATTGAATGAGCAATAAAAAGAAGTAATCTCACAGAATTCCATTTATAAAAGAAGATAAAAAGGCTGGAAGACATTTTGAGATGATTCCTATATATGGTTTGTGAAAATATTTTAAGAATATTTTAAGAATATTTTATTTTTATAAACATTCTTTAATTTATTATGATATAATTTTTTCATTTTCAGGTATCCCATTATATATTAAAATAAATTAACCCATACTTAAATACTGAAGAACAAGCATATGTATAAGTTGTTGTTAGGCACCGTGGAGTTAAGTACAACTCATGTATGTACAACAGAACAAAACAATCCCCAACATTGTGAAGTGCTTGGCACTATGTCAATGCTTCTCTGCTATTCATGAGGTTCTTAATGGATGATTGTTTTGAGACTGTTTTGGAAGTGGGCTGCCAGGTCCTTCTCCCATTTCTGTGGTGCTGGGGATTAAACCCAGGGCCTCTGAGCATGTACAACACCACTCCACCAACTGAGCTAAACGCCAACCCATAATAAATCAATGAATGTTTTAAATATTAAGTTGAGGCTTAATTAGAAAGAGGATTTTTCACAATTAAATAATAATTTTTTTACAATTCTGGGTTTTGAATTCCAGTTGAAAGCAAGAGACTCAATATGAAAGATGCTTGAAAGTAAAGTTAAAAATACTTGTATATTACCTTTTACCAAGCATCTAATATCATAGAAATGCACTGTATGGACTCTGAACACAAATGCTAACAGTAAACAACAATATGAGAAAAGTGACTCAAATTTTAACATATAAAGGCAGTCAAAAGTGAATTAGCAGAAGGAAGGATCATAGCCAACTGGGATTGTTAAGAAATGTTTACAAAGAAGCTCTTATTTGAGATAAATTTCAAATATGTGAACATATCCAAAAATAAAACTTGTATGTTGATATTGAGTCCATATAGGAAGTAGAGGTGATTAGGTTAAAATGTAAAGTAAAGCCAAGCGAGGAAGACACACTGGATATACCTGAAAATGACTTAATATTGACAATAGGAACATTTTAAGTACAATATTATATTTAGAGTCTATAGCTATACCACACTTTTGTCTAGTCCCATTTTATCTTGGAAGCTTAGCAAGGTATGGACAGGTTAGTCCTTGGATGGGAGACCACCTGGGAATATCAGATGCTGTAGGCTTATGAGAAGGACCTGGCAGCCCACTGCTGAAACAATCATCCATTGAAAACCCCATAAATATCAGAGAAGCACTGACAATAGTGCCAGGCATGGCAGAATGTCAGGTAGGTTTTCATTCTGTTGTGCGGGGGTTCAATATGAGTCAGCCCTGACTTGATGGTACCTAAAAACAACAACAGTTATGTTCACAGTGGTGCCAAACAAATTGTAAATGAATTTGAAGAGCCTAAATGCTGAAGAATATTAGTAGAGAAATGTTGAAATATTTCATATTGAGCACCTGAAATTGAGGGACAATGTTGTTACTGTTGTTAGGTAACATTGAGTCGAGTCTGACTCATAGCAACCCTGTGTACAGTGTAATGAAACATTCCTGATTCTGTACCAGGCACATGATCTTATCTATGTTGAAGCCCATTGTTTCAGACACTGTACTAATCCATCTGGTGGAGGGTTTTCCTTTTTTTCATTGACCTGCCACTCTCCCAAATATGATGTCCTTATCCAGAGATTGGTGCCTCCTGACTACATGTCCAAAATATATAATATGCAGTCTAGTCATACTTGCTTGCATGGAGCACTCAGGTTGCACTTCTTCTAGGACAGTTCTGTTGGGTTTTTTGACAGGCCACGGTACATTCAATATATGTCTCCAGCACCGTAAATCAAAAGCTTCATTTTTTCTCCTGTCTCCCTTGTTCAATGTCTAGCTTTCACAATCATATGATGCAACAGAAAATACCATGGCATGAGTCAGGCACAACTTTTTGAAATTATGAGCATTCTATAGTTAAATAACTAATTAAACATATCATGTAGAATGGTAGCCATGTCTCTTACTTCAGAGAAGGAAGTTACAAATAGAGAGGGGGAGGATGTGCAGACACGTGCATGTACATGTGCATGCACATATGCAAAGATATGCATACTTACACAAACACATGTATAAGGTGTTTCTTTTCTCAGTCTTCTTAGAGGGTCTAGAATCAGCAACATTCCAGTAATAATGAGTATGTTTGTCACCTGGAACCCAGATTTTATTCCTAAACCAAATGAAAGGAAGTAGATTTTGGATTCATGACCAGGGCAGGAGTAGCACATGCCTTTTGAACATCTTGATTTGCCATGAATAAGGAATCACCCAAAGGATGTTAGATTCATATTTAAAGGACATAAGAGCTATTTGAAGTACTTCCTACTGGCCATATTATGAGTACTTCAAATTTATACAGATATGGAGGGGGGGTAGTAAATGATCATACCACACTAAATAAATTAAAAATCCTTGAATAATAAGTGCAAAGAATGGAAAATTTTCCTTATGACAAACTGAGAACTAATACATGTGTAAGTAGTGACAGAAAGATAAAAACCCTTTAAGGCTTTAGTAAACCCCCCAAATTATTTTTGATAACTTAAGCAATTTAAGAATTTGTGCTAACTTCAGTTGCTGGTGGGATATTCTCCTAGGGTCTGGCTCAGGTCCAGATAAATTTTTCTGAAAGTATTATGCAATTCTTAGCTTACTAGCTTTCTCTCACATTGAATAGCCATATACAAACATAAGTAAAACTGATAACATTTAGCCACTATAAATTATTTTATTGTATATTTATATCAAACCCATACACAAACTATCATTGGTAACATATTGCTTAAAAAGCACCTTACTCCAGACTTCTAGATAAGTACTACAGTTCTCATTTCACTTAAAATGGAAAATCTGATAGATGCTGTTATTTCTCTGCTGACAATTTTATCTTTGAAGAGTGAGCAAAAGTTAAGGGAACTATTGCTGTGAACAATTCTTACAAAAAAAGAAGATTCTAGTAGGTGAAATGGAAGTGATAGAAACATTTAGAGGTACTAATCATATCATTGAACTGTCTGAAATAGCTGTGAGAAGTGACATTGATCATTATTAGGCTTGCACAATAATTTATAGAAAGGACTATTGAAAGACTTGAGAAAAATTTTAAACCTATCCTACCATAGGAAATTTATATTTCTAAAAATAAATGCTCTATGATGTTTTGCCTTAAAATTGGCCAGTTTTCCCTTCACTTACAAAATAAAATCTGAAGATCTTAGCCAGCCACTTCAGGCAACTAATAGTAGGGTATTGCCTAATATTCATCCATATCTCTCATTTATCTTAATATCCATTCAGTCTGTAGAAAAACACCAGGGGCCACCATCAACCCCACACATGGATACATTCACACAGGAATTTTTGTTTGTTCTTTTCTTTTCTTGTTTTTTTTCTTTTTTTTTCAATACTAGGAAGTTGAACCTGGGACATCACACGTTAGTTAAGTCCTTACCATTGAGTGCAAACCAAAGCAATATTTATTTATTTATTTATTTATTTATTTATTTATTTATTTATTATAATATTTTTAAATGCATCTCACCTTGTTCTACATGCTGCCTCTGGCCTTGAATTCACCATCCTCCCAACTCAGCCTCCTGAGTTATTGGGATTACAGGCAGGCATCACTGGGGCCAGATGCATTTGCAATTTTGTAAACATATCCTAACTCTGGAAATTTCCTCTGCCTAGAATGCCTTCCCATCCCAGCTTATCTGCTTGGCAAGTCTTATTTTTCTATCAAAACAAAACATTGAATATCTGACTCTGTGGAGTCTTCCTTGTCCTCCTCTAAGACACAATTAGCCTTTGCACCTTTCTTACTCCAATCATTTTCTGCTCTCAGTACATATCTAAGAATTTCAAAAAACTTTGTACATCTCTGTCTCTAATGTCACATAACAGGTTTCTTTTTGTCATTGCTGTTGTTTGTTTTTTCACTTTTGAAGTACTGAGGATTGAACCAAGGACCTCCAGAATGCTAGGTAAGTGCCCTGCCACTTACCTATAACCTTAGCTTTGTTCCACATCATAGGTGTCTTTACATGAAGGATTTTGACTTCGTTCTCATCCATTTTCCAAGTGACACTCAAATGGGTCAGACTCAAATATTTGCCAATCATAAGAATTAATATTTACATTATGACCATATAATTACTAAAATATGAACCTTATTAAGACAAAGAACTTCACTTAGCACTTAGTAGTTGATTGGTAAGTATTGTTTGAGCAAATACATATTGAACATTCAAAAATGCTATCAAGAAGGGGAAATAAAAATGTATATCAATATGTAACGAAATCTCTACATTGAATGTTCTTGTGAGCTCAGAATTTTTTCTTTTATTATTGCTATTTTGTACTTCACAAGGGAAAATAGTAAACATTAATGTTATACAACATGATTTTTGATCAATATGTACATTATGAAATGATTAAATCAAGCTAATTAACATGACACTTACCTCATATACTTTCTTTGTGATGAGAACACTTAAAATCTATTCAGCAGCTATTAAATATACAATAAAAATCAAATTCTGAAGACAGGATGGGAGCATCTAACTGGGATAGAAAGAAATGATTAGTTACATCAAGATGTACAAATTTTCACAGGATTTCCAGTTCTAAAGAAATTAAAATATATTACAAATTTTAAGAACAAATTGCCAGGTAAGAGCTAAAATATTCATTGTCAATTATATTGTTAGAATTGGTACTTAGATAACAGCCTTAGTTTAATTTAACATGTGATTGGAAATTTCAGATTTCATTGTTTAAGGAAAGATCTCAAAAATTACAGCCTATATGGTAGATATACTTCCTTTATTTATTTATTTTTATATATTTAGCTTATTTTATTTTGATAAGTATCTCTCTAAGTTACATAGGCTGGCTCTGACCTTGAACTTATAATCTTCCTACTTCAGCTTCCTGAGTCACCAGGATCACAGGTGTGTGCTACAGTGCCCAACAGGTATACTTCTTTTAAAAATGACAGAGATTCAGACGTTCTAGTTCCTAAATACAATTTTAAGCCTTTCCATAAGGAAAATCTTACAAAGAAATATCTGGGAACATTGAGAAGACAAAATAGTGTTAGGCAACTTCATTCAAAGTCAAATAGATATTAAATCAAAGTCAGGGGTGATTGACCTTCCTTGTAATATTTTTTAACGATTCTTTATAACTTTGTCATATGTATATCCTTCAGCAATCTCTAGTTTTTGTTAGTGCTATTTTTAAAAACTTAAAACTACTTCTATAATGGCAAACTTGTTTCAGAAGGAGAATGTAAGATAATACATCTTAGTAATATAAGTAAGCCAGGGAAGAAAGAATCCAGAAAAGAAGATAGCAGGCAATTACAAGAAAAGGTATAGCTGCTATAATTCCCAGGGTGAAAAAAGACAGTGAATGTATAGATAACCTGAGGAAAATTTCATGGGGACAATACTAAAATAAAGCTGAGCACTATGACGTATGTCCATAATCTCAATGACTCTGGAGAATGAGGGAGGAGTATTGCAAATAAGAAGCCAAAGGCAACCTGCACAACTCAGTGAGACTGTACCTCAAAATAAAACAAGGTATAGCTATAAGGGGTATATGGATGTGGTTCAGTGGTAGAGTACTTGCCTATCATGTCTAAGGGCCAGGGTTCAACCTTACAGTTGCAAAATAAATAGATAGACACATACATACAAGTATACATAAAGAAATATTTTAAAAGTATATAAAGTAATAAAACACAAAAAAATTAAAGACTGGTTTGTTCAAGACAACATAATAACAGATGTAATGTTAGTATGTCACACAAAATTCTTGTAATAAAAGCCAATACATTTATAAAAAGGCTAGATGGTGAGAATCGGCTGAAATATTTTTAACAATCAAAATGAAACAGCAAGCACGATCAATTAAAATATGTACAGTGTTCATGATTTGAAGAAAAATTGTGACTCTGAGTAGTAAAAACATTCAAGGTACAGAGACCACTGCAAAAAATTTTATTTATCCTCCAATAAAGAAAAGAATGTACAATGTACTGAACATTATCTTCAACAATAACTTCAGAATACAGGAATGAGTTTCAAAAAACTTATAGCTCAATTGATTGTGAACAAAAAAAGTCCTTGTCAAAGAGGGAGAAAAGTTTAAGCATAATTCCAGGATAAAATAAAAATAGAACCAGGTTTTTCTGATTTACTGAGGAAACAATTTAAATGTATAAGGAAAAAAAATTGAACATAATGTTCTTTCAAAACCCAACTTTTATCAGTCATGACTGTCAAGGTCATGCTGCTTAACAAGTATTTGGAATGCAAGTATGCTGTACTGCCAGTTTATGCTGGGCCATATGCTACAATAATCATTGTAGCAGAAGGTAAGATTAACACCCTCTATGAAATATGAGGAACCTAACAAGGACAAGTGCCTGACCAGAAGGCTACAGCATATTGACACAGAGGTGGACCAAAGTAACCCCTACAAAGCTTCTCATCAAAAAGTGAAAGCTTGTGGTCTGTTCCAAAATTTCTATGAATAGGTTATAATGTCCCCATAGTTCTATGCAATATATGATAATTGCAAAAGTTTGATCTGGAATTATTTCAGTAAGCAAACCAGCTCTATTATTACCTCTTTATTCTCTTCTACCACCACCATACCATTAGTGGACTCTCATCAACATTTATTGTGTTACCCATACTGCTAAGAGTGTATATGTATGTGTGTATACATATATATATATATATATATACGCATATATATACATATATATGTATGTATATATGTATATACATATACATGTATACATATACATATGTATATGTGTTTGTGTGTGTATGTGTATATATGTATGTGTATATACATGCTCTTAACAACCATTTAATATTCCAAACACCTCAATAGTAATAACAATGACAATGATGTGGTCACTAGGCAATAAAACTGATGTGCCAGGTACCATATTAAGATCTACATATAATGATTTAACCCTCCCCAAGTAGTAAGAATTACCTTGATAGTATTACTTCAGTTGTATGCATGAGGAACATTAAGGTATAGAAAGGGCAATCATACAGTGATGAAGTTCAAGAATTAAAATCTGAACCTTGAACCATATGATTATATTTGTACTCTTATTATTTAAACTAAGGGAATTTACACCTGTTAGTTGCTGAGAAAATTGACGTACAAAAAGATAGCCTAACTGGCCAAAATCACATACATTAAAAAACATGTAACCAAGCATAGTGGCCCAGACCTGTAATCCTCACACTTGGGAGGGGAGACTGAGGCAAGAGGATCACAAGTTTGAGGCTAGTCTAGGGTATACAGAAAGACTCTAGCTCAAAGAAGCCAAACTAAACCAAACCATGTAAATCAGAATTAAATTCAATTCTATATGACTTGCAAAGTGTGACATCGGGGACATGCAAAGATCTTAAGGAATTAATGTAATTTATGAATCTCTAAGAAGTTCTAGAATATGGAACTTCTTAGAGATTCATAAATATTTTAATGATGAAACCCTTTTTATTTTATGTCTTTCAACACCTCTGGGAATTATAGACATACAAATCCACATATATACATATATAGAAGATAGTTTATGGAATAGTATGCCACAGGATATAAAGTTAAAATGCTCATTTATTAAGAAAGATTGAGAGAATACATAAAAGCACCAAGAGTGATAAAATTATATTCTCTGTCAAGTATGATCAATCTATATGTATGTCTTTATGTATACATATACACATATGTATTTATCTGCCTATCTTAAATATTCTTATAGGAAAAAGTTGATACAAGTCTAATGAGGAAGAAAATTTTAAAGAGTTAGGCAACTCAATATTTACCTCAGGTGAAATCAGCATTCTGCTAACAATAGCTTCTACATTTAAAGATAATAGGGCATGCTTAGAAAGTCCGGCTGATTTAATAGCTGAGCAATAGCCTGTGCAGAGAGGCTAGAGGTTTTTGGATCTGCTAGATCAGATATTGGTTGTAATTTTATAGGTAACCATCATTTCCTCTCCATTGGTAATATTCTTTGAAATTGGTGTTTCTACAAATAATCTCTGCAGCAAATCTGATCAAAATTCTTGATTTCCGTACTTCCTAAAGCTAAAAAAATTTACACATGAATTCAGACAGGGCCATCAACCAGTGATAATGAATCTTGAGTTCAGTGACTCAACAAAATAATTATAACTGAATTATTCTAATGGTAACTCCACGAAACATTCTGTTAATTCTTCCTATCTTATTTTCTAGAGCTACTCAGATTTTTTAGTTACTTTGTATCCCTTCAACTGATTGTCTCTCCCTTGAATCAGACAGAGTTAACTAAGTCTAAGAGGCTCTCTATTGCATTGATTGTACCACTCATTGTATTTACTTCTGGGAACTACATTTTTGAAGGAATACTATCAATAATGATAACTTCTAAAAATGATCATATCAACCAAATAAAAAAAACTATTACAAAGAAACATGAGTGTGAATATTATTCCTTTGAAATTTTAAGACTGGTAAAAAAGATTAGTCAAGACTGTATCAATCAAAGAAATCAAACTCAAATGTGTTTCTGATTAAAGTACTAAATTTGGTGTAAATGGTAGTATTAAGCAGACTTTGTTGTTGTTGTTGTTAGGTGCCATTAAGTCGAGTGCAAATCATAGTGACTATACAACAGAACAAAATACTATGCGACTCTGTGTCAGGCACACAATCTTTTTTATGTTTAAGCCCACTGTTGCAGGTACTGTGTCAATCCATCTAGTTGAGGGTCTTCCTTTTTTTCATTGGCCTGCCACTTTCCCAAACATGATATCTTTCTCCAGGGATTGGTCCTTCCTGACAACATGTCCAAAGTATGTATGGTGCAGTGCAGCCACCTTGCTTCCAAGGAGCATTCTGGTTGCACTTTTTCTAGGACAGATCTGTTGATTCTTTTTGCAGCCTATGATAATTTTAATACTCGTTTCCAGAACCATAATTCAAAAATATCAGTTCTTCTGTCTCCTTTATTCAATGTCCAGCTTTCACAACTGTATGATGTGACTGAAAATACCATAGCATGAATCAGGCACACCTTCATCTTCAATGTGAAATCTTTACTTTTCATCACTGTAAAGAGGTGTTTTGCAACAGCCTTTTCCAGTTCAATGCACCTAGATGATTGTTAAAACTATCTTGTACCAATACAGTCATCCTTAAAAGTCAATCATTATTAATCAATTATTTTTAAATAGTCATCTGGAATACAGTAATGCACGACCATGCCCAGCCAATATTCTTTTGTCTTAAGCAAATAAAATGTCTTAACAGGTATGACTACATTTAAGAGATTTTCCCAAAGGTGAACAGAAAATCTAAGAACATAAATCTGCTTCCTTTTCATCCTTTCACTTCCCAGTATTTTCTAGGTACTTTGTAATATCAACTATTCTCATGAAACTCAGTATTTTACTTAACTACAATAGTTTTTAGAATGCAGAACAGTATCAACAGAAGTGTTTACATTGATAAATTACATATTTTCGTGAACAATGACTAATTTTTTATGAACATGACAGAGATTGCTCAACCTTGTGTAACTGATCATGTTCCTTTCATGATTAGGGGCATATTAGTTCTTCTAGATGTCCTGTGAGAGTAGCAGTATCCAGTAACCTTCTAAGATACAGAGGAGGTGCGAGGAGAAGTAGAAAAAAAAATGCTCTCTTAAAAAAAATGGAGAATCCAACAAAGTCCTTCAGTTAAGGGAATATTCTTAAGCAGTAATATTTTGGGTTTTCAAATTATTACCCTTAAATTTTATTTAGTCATTTTAGTAGTAATGAGAGAAAATTGAGAAGAAATTAGTAGCCATTCCTTTATTTTAGAAAATAATAACATGATGTTATGGAATAGAATTAGGTAGTACAAGTAGTACTATAATAAAACATATTAAGGTACCAATTATATATCATAGTTATCCATTTTTTATTTTGTTGCACAAATTAAATATACAAATGTACCTTTTTAGTGTTCAAATTTTTTAAAAAAGTCAAATATTAGATGTTCCTATCTCTGTGAGATAGAGTTCTCAGCCTGCTTGTCTCACAATACTTCCAAGAAGACCAAACATGAATCAGGTACATAGAGACATAGTGGAGATATATTGCATATGTATTTTAAAATTGAAGAACAAGGAACTTAAAAGCTGGTTCTATTAAACCAATTAGGTCACCAGAAAAAGAAGAGCATTCTTATTTTGTGTTCAAACTTTGGTCAAAATAGGCAAGTGATCCGAACACACCTTTCTTCTTTTGTTATATGTGATTACAGCGGACACTCACACTTGTATACATTACCAATATGGTTTCAGAAGGTAAATGGAATGAGGATTCTCAGTGCCTAGATTAACAAAGTATATTACTACTGGATACCAAAGGAGGTAGTACACAAATGTTAAACCCACAAGTCAAGAACATAAATGGTACCCTAGCTTTTTCTTTCTCTGAGTTCTCAGAAAAAAAAATAATAGACAAGTCATAAAATTTAAATAAACAGAATGCAAAATACATCTTGACATGACCTAGAAATGCATTACTGAGTAGCTATTCAGCATATATGGACTGAGATTCTATGAGATTTCAGACATTGTGCCAATCATTGAAGAAATTGCAATGAGCAAAACAAAATTGGGCTGGGGTTTAGCACAGTTGGTAGAGTACTGATTTGCACACTGTGAGGCCCTGAGTTTGATCCCCAGCACCATAGAAACAGAAGAAGGGGCTGCCAACCCACTCTTGAAACAATCCTGAAACAATCAGCCATTGAAACCCCTATAAACAGCAGAGAAGCACTGACACAGTGCTGGGCATGGTGCAGTGTTGGGGAATGTTTCATTCTGTTGTATGTAGGGTCGGGTCGCTATGAGTCAAGCCTGACTTGACAGTACCTAACAACAAGAAGAAGACAAAGTATCTATTCTGATGAGCATCATTATACATAGGGGAGTTTGTGTGAGGGTTAATATATTAGAAAGAGTTTACAATTAGGTAATAGAGCAAAATAATTTCAGATAGAAGCAATGGCATAAAAATATTCTTGATGTTAAAAATTATACTAGCTTGACATAAAATTATTAGTCAAGCTCATAGTGGAAGAAACAACATCTTGAAGAAAATCACAACACAAATTGAGTATATCTTGCTATATAAATGTGTCTTAGATATGAAGCAGGAGGATTCTAATGTTATAAAGATAAGTAAGAGTACATTGTTATAATAGAGACAAAAAGTGATGTATTGCTGATGGATGAAGTATAGAAGAGAAAGATTAGTGAGGAAATTACAAAGTTTCTCAACAGAAAAATGGAAATTAGTGGGAATTTAAATAATAGAATCACTCCAAAAAATATTGAAAACCTGAACCCTATTCAATGAAGTTCTTAAAATAGTCAATGATCTCCATGGAAGATTAGACAAGTGACATACTAAATGAACAAACATAAAGTGAATAAAGGCAAAAAGGCAGTTATAATTCATTAGCGTCAAAGAGAAGCTTAAATGCAACTAGAGCAGAAATGATACTTTGTAAGTGGAACAATCCTTATTTCCTGGAATTAGTAAACTTTTAATTAGTGAATTCTTATATTAACCAAATGTTTTCATAATAGATTATTTGTCTATTATGTCACTGATGATTTTTTCACTAGATCTAGTGTTTATGATGTTAAAAGCTACGTTCTGAACTGAGTAATAAGTTGCTGTAGATACTCTCCTGCTCATAACAATCTTAATAAGTGTATTTTCTTATTATAATCCACTTAAAAGACAGTAATACTGAAACTTAATTTTCAAAGTAATGATCATAAGAATATAAAGATTCAGGTTTGAAGAATCCAGAATACAAAATATTTGCAAAAATAAGCAACCCAATTAAAATAGTATCAAATAAGTACTATAAGAGGAATTGTAAGTCTACAGCAAAAACACCAAAAAGTTAAACTTCAGAATAGTCAAGTAATGTAAATTAAATTCAATAACTTACTGCTTTTCAACTCTATTGTCAGAGACAGGAAACTGATAGTTTCCAGTGCAACATAAAATATGGAAATGACCAAACTCACCTACTGCTGCAGAACAAAGTACATGCAATTTTATAATAGAATTGCGTGTGCTTTAAACAGTTTCTTTGATTTAGTAATTATCCTATGGAATTCAACTGAATTAATCATCATAATGAAATGACTTAAATATCTACTCATACACAAACTCCTTTATATATAGTAAACTAAACAAACTGTTCAATAGGGCAGATGTTTTATCTTATTCATTGCAAGTGATCAGCTTGGTTAGCTTTTAGATATCTCTTTAAGTTTCAACATATTTCACTTTAAAGCACATCAGTAAAAAATACTTATGTGAGAATATGTTAATATATCAATTATTGATTAAAACGATTATATTTTATATTGGTAAATTCAGGTGGTGGTTGTTAGATGTTGTTGAGTCAAGTCTGACTCATAGCCACCCTGTGTACAACAGAACTAAACACTTCCTGAAACTGTTTCATGTCTGGCATTACTGTCAGTGCTTATCTGCAATTCATAGGGTTTTCAATGGTGAATTATTTCAGGAGTACATTGCCAGGTCATAGCCTGCAGCACCTGGTATTCCCAGATGATGGTCTTGTATCCAAGGACTAACCAGGCCCTGCTTAACTTCTGAGATCAGGCAGGATTGGATACTAGGGTGCTATGGTTGCAGACTAAATTCAGGTAGATTTTTAAAAAATTTGATCATTTATTTTAAATCCCATTCTATCAAGTACTTTGCCACCACTCAGTCTCCTTTTCATTTTAAAATATGTTGTACCCAGTGGACTGAATGGCTAATAAGTGAAGAATGCTGAGACAAGGATAGAGTAGCATAAGAGTGAGAGATATGTGAAGAGATGGAAGAGGAAGCAAAAGATTAGAGAATAAGCCAGCCAGTGAAAGGACACAAAAGGGGTAGAAGGAATAAGATAGGGGAAATATCATTGATAAGGGAGGTATAGATAATGCTTGGGAAAGGGGTTGGAGAATAGATTATGTGCTGCACTTTGATAACAGACCATTTAAAGGACTTTTGTTTTGTTTTGGTTTGGTTGGTTGTTTTTTGTTTTGGTTTGGTTGGTTGTTGGTTGTTGTGCTCTTTAGGTTATTGGTCTTATTGATAAAACAATTTTAAAATAAACCCAGAAAGGAATTTGAAGGACAGTTTATTTAGAGTTAGAGAAGGAGATATCTCCTCGAATGTCAAGGCAAGTAGACTTGGAATACAGGCTGGTGCTGGGAGATGGGAGATGGAAAGTGAAAGAGAGAGAGAAAGTTAGGCTTTGAGTTAGAAATCAGAAAGCAGGCAGGTCCAGCAATGTGGCAATAGGCAACTGTGGACAGCTGCACCAGAGGGTGGGCAGGAGGCTTATATCTTGTTAAAGGGACACATATTCCTCACATTTTCTTATCTTTAGGTGTCATATTTCTTCAACTTTTTTGGCTTAGGCTGGCCTTCTGGGGCTATAAAAATATTTTCCTCTTTAATAAGGCATGAGGGGGTTTTGTCTCTTAGGTGATCCCCCTTGCCTAGACCAAACATGGAGATATCTATTGCCTTCATATATAAAGAGTGTTACTAATCACCCATCAGGACACTTAGAAAGGGCATTTTACTGGCTACAAATCAGGCCACTTGTTAAAGGATATTATCTACTAGAAATCATGCAATTTGCAAAGGATATGATCTACCAGAGCAGTATTGAGCCATTGGTCTCATAGGCAGCTCACATTGATATTCATATCTTAAAAAGTTCCTGTGAAGCAGATGGCTACATGGGCCCTTTTGTTCTTTCTTCATGCCTAATACCCCTATCGGTTTGGTTTGATTTGGTTTAGTTTGTGTGTTTTTGCTTTTTTGTTTGTTTGTTTGTTTTTTTGTTTTGAGACAGTATCTCACTATGTAGCACAAACAGGTCTTACACCTGTGATCCTTTTGCCTGTTTCTCAAGTGCTGGTAACACAGGCTTGTGCCAAAACACCTAACAAGAAGTTTTTGTTTTCTCTTTGTTTTTTTAATTCATGTGCCATCTGACATTTGATATCCACATTATTCTTTGATGATTTTCATGTAGGAAATGTGGTATACACCACCAGGGCTTGCAGATTTTAGCATTAAAATAAGTACTGTTAAAAGAGGGGTTGGCCAAAGAAGTACTCATTAAAATTACCTGTATACATTTTTAACATTGAAAAAATAGACATATATTAATAGCATTTATTTTGCATCATAGACACTGTACTAGTTTGCTTTGGGTTTCTGTGACAAGTGACCATAGACTGAGTGGCTTGAAGAAAAAGAAAGAAATTTCTCTCATCCTCCTGATGTCTAGAAGTTTGAAATTGCGGTATTGGCAAGATCAAGCTCCCTCTGAAGACTTTAGGGAAGCATCTTTATGCCTTTTCCTAGCTTCTGGTAGTGGCCAACAATTTTTGCCATTCTTTCAGCTTAGAGAAAATCAGTTGTCTCTTCTATTGTCACATAGCACTCTCCTTATTTCCTCTGTGTCACTGAGTATCTTCCTCTAAGCACATGGGGAGATGTTTGATCCAGCATTGCAAAAATGGGAGAAGGATAGGGCAATCCACTCCTGAAGTAATCTTGAAACAGTTAACCATTGAAAACCCTATGAGGGTCATTATGAGCCAGAACTGAGTTGACAGAACCCAACAACAACAAGAAGATAAAATTGTCAATATAAAACTCCTGATAAATGTTGTCTTACCTAACTTTCCCATTCAAGATGCAAAGGGAATTTTATAGATCGGAAAATGTTTGTGAAAATAACTCTGCTGATTCAATTTAGGAATTTTTCCCCATGCAGAAGTGTGTAGGTGTTTTTAAATAAAAAAGAAGCCTCAGTGTTACCCCTAAATACTCCAAAAACCATTTACCCAGTTCTTTCCCTAATTTCTTAAATAATACTATGACTTAACTATAATTAAATACCCAAATAAACTAAAATGACGCGTTGAAAATCAGTGTCATTTGTCTACAAAATTATGAAAGAGGATTTTAAATTGTCTTCTTTCAACTCATTTCCATTAGTGCAGTTGCATAAACAAGTTTTCTGGGGGTTATATCCATTATCCACAAAGTAAATAGTATGTTCTAGAAATGGACTGCTGTGGAGGTATCCCAGGTGGTGAGTGGTAAATAAAAGATTACTGTCCCTGGTCATTGTCATATTTACAAGCCTATTACCCAGAAATACTACAACCCAATGTAAAAGTTATCTGTGTTGGAATTAAGGGATATTAGACATTCACTTTTTTATGTTCTATTAATTTGGGAATTTAGGAAAATACAAAAGGAATCAATAATTAATATCTAATCTAAGAGAAAAGTAAGTTGCTTATTGTAATTAAGTTTTCACTCAATAATATGTAATATGTGTGATATGTTAGATACTGTTTTAGGTCCTGGATATTGTTGTTGTTAGGTGCCATTGAGTCGGTATCGGACTCATAGCGACCCTGCGTACAACAGGCGAAACACTATTGTCAGTGCTTCTCTGCTGTTTATAGGCTTTCCAGTGGCTGATTGTTTTTTGGGAGTGGGTTGCCATATCTGTCTCCCAAGCCAACAGCACCTGGTGTCCCAGACGGTTTCCCATCCAAGTACTAACCAGGCCCAACCCTGCTTAGCTTCAGAGGTCTGATGGGAACAGATGCCACAGGACTATGGCTGCAGGCACTTCCCAGGATATTAGCATGTGGAAATACATAGAATCTGCCCTCACAGAACTCACACCACAATTAAGAGAGCAGAAATATGCACAGGTAGTGCATACCTCATAAAAAAGATAAGTATGTCAGCAGAACACAGAATGATCAGTAATAAATTCTATTTGAGGCATAGAGGGATTCTTGAAAAAAATAGAAGAAAATTTCCCTAAGAATTGAATAATGCATATCTGCCATGAAATAGTAATAGAACTATTCCCAGCAGAACTAACCCTGGTCAAATTTCTGAAGGTGTGCAAGTACAGTTGTGCTTTGGAAACTATATTTAGTTTGCTTTGAATGAAGATCTGTGACCTGGGAAGGACCAAGAAGGTAGACCACTGTTGCTTGTAAAAAGTTTCAGTCAATGAAAGGTATTTACATTTTATTTTTCAGGCAATGGAAAACTACTGGAGTTTTTCTATTATTACCACTACTGCTATTATAACCCACTTCTTGGCAACCTCTCTGTACTAAGATGTACAGATATAAACCAGAAAGAAAACTTGTCAGTGGTTATATATTGTAGAGTAAGAGATGGACAATAAACAAGAAAACAAGCATGACTATGAGATAATTATAGCTTAAGACTCATGCCATAGATTACTCAATACAAAATAACTGTGAGAGGCCCTTGAATGCAAATAAGCATTGACACGGTGGACACCAATATGGTAGCAAAAGTGATGTGTCCTAACCATTTGACCGCACATAAATTTAGTGGGGTAGCCAGACAGGAGATGATTAATATAGCAGGCTCAGGTGATTTTGTAGGGGCTGAGGATGTAGCTCAGTGGTAGAGTGCTTGACAAGCGTGCCTGAGGCCTGAGTTGGATGCTAAACACCAGGAAAAAGAAAAGACTTTGTAGTTGTGTGGCTGCCTCTATGAAGAGATAGGAACAAAAACTAGAAAACTATGTTTGCAATTTTTCAAATGACCGTAATTACCAGACATGAGTTCTATGTGTACTGAGATTACACATACATCAGATAATGCCCCAAGCCAGTAAGCTGTTTTCTCTTTAAGGCTTATGAGACTTAAAATTATCAAACAACTCATGTTTTATAATTTTAAACAGAGACAAACAGATTCTATTACTCTATTACTATTACTGTTCTATTACTCTAAGTCTGAGTTTAGTTTTTAATCTAAACCACATATCTTATTCAGTAAAAATATGAACGGTTTAAATAAAGCCAAAAGAATCTATACAAAAATTACACTAATACCTGACTGATATTTTTTTAAGTTTAATTTTGGAAGCATATTCTTCCTCCTGTACATACAAGGAAAATTTAATTTGTACTAGGAAAAAGATTTAATATCTTTCTTTTGATGAGGTACTTCAAAAGGAACCTGGGTCAGCTCTTTAATAAAAGAGATGTAAGGAGTTATCTTAACTGAGTCTAAAGTCATTCATGTTAGAGTGTGTTTTCAATAGCAAATTTTGTCATAATGAAAGTTGTTTTCATTAATATTAAAGTAAAATTCATTATGACTTAATTTAAGTTTACAATTTTCATTCCTAATGATGTCCCTAAATAAGAGCATCGACAATAATACAAGTTTAAAATGATTTGATACCTGATGAAGTCTATTGAAACTAAACTTATTTCATATGTCACATCTGCCTACTTTATATTAATATAGGCTTACTTATTTATAAGAAAATCATATTTTACAAGAAAATGAGGCTGTATAAATTTTTTTTTTTACATATGAAATTAGAAAAAAGCGTGGGCGCTTCATTGTGGATTTCAATGATGAAGCTTTAAGTTTATGCCTTATCATGAAGCCTGAAATCTGTATTTCACAAAGAGATATATTCTAATGCAGAGTATAAATGAAAAGTGTATAACTTTCACAGTAATTTTCAAACTGAAGTGTCTCAAAAAATCTTGTCCTATACAAAATTTATTATGAGCAATATTTTTGAAAAGTTGTTACAAAACATTTGGTCAACAAATCACACAAATATAGGTATATAAGATCAGAACAGATTCTGAAGTATAATATACTTACTACACAGTCCTTAGATTTTTCCAGAATGTTGTTTTCCTTTGAAACCACCATGAAGATTGTTTACAAATTAAGGATAATACCTAATTTACAATATGTTTACAGGCTTATTCAAAGATTTTTTTCAGATATAAATTTGATTAACTACTTGATCAGCTTTTAATTTAAACTTAGCTTAAATTATTTTTACAAAGATGATTAGTAAAAATCAAAATTACTAATCATTTTCTTTTCCTTTTTTGTGCTAGGGATTGAACCCAGAACTTCTTAGAAGCTGAGCAAGTGCTCGTTCACTAATCTACACCCCAGAACAATTTCTTTGTTTTGATGAACATATTTGATTCCAAGACAATCAGTCTGGCATTTTAATAGGAAGGATTTCATCTATTTTATAAAACACATCAATATGAATAGACAAAATATTTGGAAATAGCCAAGAGTGTTGACAGGAATCTTGGGGAATGCCAAAACCAAGGATATTAGGTTAAAAACAAAGCCTAAACTAAGCTAGAATTTCTAGAAATTAAATTCAATGGTTTATTAAAACGTAATCAATTTCATTCATTGATGGCTGTAAAAAAGTTGCAATTTTTTTCTGCTCCAAGAATCAGTATAGGGATGCACAATTTATTTAGCTGTCATATTTGATTAGATTCTTTAACCTGAAATAATTTCAGTCTTTACTAACCTTGTTGGCATTGCAACTTTTGAAGAGTAAAACTAAGGTTTTTGTGGGAACTTGCATAATTGGGCATTTATACTGTGATTAGATTTAAGTTAAGACTTTTTGGAAGGAGTGCCACTGATTTGATGGTGTGGCCTTCCCACTGCATCACGTCTGAAGCACATAATGTCCATATGTACAGATTTCTCATGAGTACAATTAAATGTTCTGGTATTCCCATTCTTTGCAATGTTATCCATAATTTGTTAGGATTACACATTAAAATGCCTTTGTATACTCAATAAAACATACATATCTTTCTGGCATTCTCTGCTCTCAGCTAATATCCATCTTACATCAGTAATGGTATCCCTGGTTCTATGCCCTCTTCTGAATCTGACTCTATTTTCTGGCAGTTCCCTGTCTATGTACTTCTGTAATCACCTTTGAATGATCTTTGTCAAATATTTCTTAGGTGTGGTATTAATGATATCATTCAATAGTTTCCACATTCAGTTAAAGTCACTTTCTTGAGAATAGGCACAAAAATAGATCTTTGCATATGAACAGTTTATGGTCTGATCCACAATCTGCATCTGGTCTTGTTCTGACATTTGATATTGAGCTTTTCCATCATCTCTTTCTACAAATGTAGTCAGTTTGGTTCCTGTATGTTTCATCTGGTGAATTCCATGTTTATCATCAACACTTATGTTGGCAAAAAAACTGTATTTGCAATGAAAAGGTCATTGGTCTAACAAAATTCTACCATGCAATCTCCAGCATCATTTTTGTCACCAAGGCCATATTTTCCTACTACTAAGCCTTCTTCTGCCTGCAGCCATAGCCCTGTGGCATCCGATCCCATCAGATCTCGGAAGCTAAGCAGGGTCGGGCCTGGTTAGTACCTGGATGGGAGACCGCCTGGGAACACCAGAAGCTGTAGGCTTGGGAGAAGGACCTGGCAATCCCCTCCCAAAAACCAATCTGCCATTGAAAACCCTATGAGCAGCAGAGAAGCACTGAAAATAGTGTTTCCCCTGTTGTACAGAGGGTCGCTATGAGTCGGATACCAACTCAACGGCACCTAACAACAACAAGCCTTCTTCTGTGTTTCCACCTTTTGCATTCCAGTCACCAGTAGTTATCAGTGCATACTGGTTACATGTTCAATCAGTTGCTTATATGTTGCTGTGATCTGAAAGCTATGCCACCCATGTTACACATAGCAGTATGGTTACTCATTGTGGACAGGTTTCAGCTGAGCTTCCAGACTAAGATCAACTAGGGAGAAGGACATGGCAACCTATTCCCAAAACAATTAGCCATTGACAAACTAATGATCATCAGAGAAGTGTGGTCATATAGCACCAGAAAATGAGGCCCTAAGGTTGGAAGGCACTTAATAGACAACTTGGGAAGAGATTCTTCCTCAAAATAGAGTCAATATTAGTGATGGGAATGGAGTAAAGTCCTAGAACCTCTATTTGCTGATGTGATACAACTCAAAATGAGAAGCAACAACTGTAATCACCCATTAATAACTGGAATGTGGAATGTACATAGTATGAATCTAGCAAAATTAGAAATTGTCAAAAGGGAATTGGAGAACATAAACATTGACATTCTTGGCTACAGTGAGCTAAAGTGGACTGGCATGTGACATTTTGAATCAGATAACCATATGGTCTACTATGCCAGGAATGATAAAGAGACATGGGGTTATATTCATCATTTAAAAAGACATCTCAAGATCTGTTCTGAAGGACAATGCTACCAGTGATAGAATAATATCCATATGAAGACAAGGAAGGCCAGTTAATATGACTGTTATTCAAATTACACACCCATCACTAAGTAATTTAGATAGAGTTTATCAATTTTACTGATCTCAAAGTGAAGCCAGGTTTGGATTTCACTGTTTTTTCCTATTGAGAGTAAAAAATTTCTTGTGTGGATTTCACTGTAATGTGCAGTTAGACTCCAGCCATTCATCAAAATTGCTATTTAATTGTTTCTTCTAAATTATGGGTCCTAGGCTTCTGCTCTATATAAGCTGATTTATATGTGATTCTCTGTATGTGCAGTCTCTCCAGCTTTTGAGGTGTTGCTTTGCCCTGCAAATTGAATTCATTGATATATCTAAGAAGAGTTACTAATTTCAGTTTAGATATTTTCTTGTGAGAATGGAAGCAATAATTTCTATGCTCTTTAAAAGTCAAATCTGAAACTGGAAGTCTCTGAAATGTTCTTTTTAATCTTTTTATTTTTTGGTGGTTTTTTTTTTTTTTTTTTGAGTCAGGGTCTCCCTATGTCAAAATATCCCTTTTTAAATAGCCTAGTGCTATGGTCACATTAATTTCTACTGTGGGACACTCCTTCTAAGATAGTATTTCTACCTGTGGATCTGCCACTTGGTTCTCCTCACTCTAGGGAACATTCTATTTGTAGTTTAGAGAGTATGATATTATGTTTCCAGTTTGGTTATATAGTTTTTCCTGATTCATGGAAGGTCAGATCCTTGGCAAAAAATTTTCAAATTTATCTTTTATATTCTCCTATACTGTCTAGAACACACAAATTACCACCATGATTAGAGGACTGTAAGCTCACAAAGAGTTAGAAGAATAGTGTAAAATATCTCCTCATGTTCTGGTTAATTATCCTTTATGTTACATTGACCCTCACATATCTATCAGCTTCTCATCCTATGGGAGTTTATGTCGTGCTGTCATGCTGAAAGCTGTGTCAGTATTTCAGAAACCAGCAGAGCCACCCACAGTGGACAGGTAGCAGCTGAGTTCCCAGACTAAAACTAACTAGGGAAAAGGACTGGCAGCCCACTCCCAAAATAATTAGCAGTTAAAAACCACTATGAATAGCAGAGAAGCACTGTCAGACCTAGTGCTGGAAAATGAGCCCCCCAGGCTGGAAGGCTTTCAAAAAACAAAACAACTGGGAAACAGTTGCCTCCTCAAAGAAGAGTTGACCTTAATGACAGGAATAGAGAGAAGCCCTTGAGACCTCCTTTTGCTAACGTAACACAACTCTAAATGAGAAGAAACATATTGGCTGCAAGTATGGGCTGAAACATGAAAAAGATCATGCGAGTGATACAGTGTTGAGTAGTGTTTTGTTCTGCTGTACTTAGGTTCGCTATGAGTCAGATCTGACTTGATGGTACGTATGGACAACAACATACTACACTGAGGCTAATCCAGATAGTGTGGCACCTAAAAAATCTTTGCTAGACTCCAACCTCTCTCTGCTCACCTTCTGTCAATCTTTCTTTCAGTCCTTTCTACCTCAGTTCTTCTGAGACCCAGCTTCACCCTAGATATGCTCACAGTTGGGCTTCCCTTTTGGCTTTACTCTTTAGTAGTAGTAGCTGTTCTACAATGGAGAATGTATTAGTCTTCAAATTCTTCAGAAAGGAGAATTTACCAGAAACCAAAATTTACTGTCCCTAATAGAATGATGTTAACACTAGAATGAAACTCAAAATCCATGCCATAACCCATAGGGCCTCATGAAACATCAACTCAAATTTACCCTCCTTCCTGCCCTTTCCCTTTCTTGTTCATTCTGTTCTTCTTACTGTTCCCCAAACTCACTAAAGACATCACTATCTCAAGAACTTTGTGCCAATGCTTTCCTCTCTGGAATGTGCTTCCTCTGTTCCTTCCTGGATTTCATTCACATTTCTGTTAAATGTCACTTTATTTTAAAGTCCTTCTGTGATTAATCTACACAAAATAGATGCTGCCTCACCAATCCCATCTTTCTGCTCTCTGTCTATTCTTCATGTGAATGAGTGAATATAATATGTCATCAGTTCTTTTCCTTTACTGTGTCATATCAAAGAATCTTTCCTCATCTGGAAAAGAAGAAAGGATAAATAAAATCATGATTTTCCACACATAATATGTCAAAAAGTAATAGCAAAGAGAATAATGAGATGTTTAGAGGGGAAGTCACAAGGGACATGATATTAGGTTGGGGTGCCAGAAATGGCAATTCAGAAGAAATTTAAAGTATGATGTAAAAGATGAGAGGAACCAAGTTATATGAAGAGTGGACAATAAAGATATTCATACAGAAGAGTAGCATGTAAAAAAATTAAAAACCTGACATGAGAAATCTGGCACTTGTTATGAGTGAGGATCTGAGAGACCTTACAGACAATAAGCTGTCAGGAGGGGGAGGCACCACAGAAGGAGAGTTTGGAGAGCCAGCTTGAGGCTCAAACAAGGTGTCTAGTGGGTCATGTACAGAGCATGGATATTATTTGGAAGTGGGAAAACAACCTATGGAACGTCTTTAGGCAAGAGAGCAGCAAATCATTTTGCATTTTAAAATTATCATCTCATCTTGGCTTTGTCGAATCATCTTGGCTGCTGTGCAGAAAATGAAATGGAAGATGACAATTAGAGATGAGATTATTGCAGTATTTCAAGATGGAAAATGATGATAATTTGCACCAAAAATGAAGAAGAGAAATGGAATATACATTTTTATGAAGTAGAATGGAAATGACTTAGATTGAACAGTTAGGGGGAAGAAAGTGTCACAAGTTTTAGTACGGACATGCATGACTGGGTGCACAGTGGCCATTTACTAATTTGGAAATGTCTGAGGGAAAAAAAATATTGTGAAGGGGCAGGTTGGGAAATCTACAGTTTAGTTGAGCTGTTGTAAATATGAAATATCTTAGTGACAGCCATGTGGAAGTTAGCAATGACAATTCTTATGTAAATATAGGCTTGGAAGAGAGGTTTGAGCTAATGAGAGAAAATTGGGAGAATTTTTCTTCTGTAATATTTTCTTATGTAAACAATATGTCTTTTAAGTATAATATAAAATAGCACAACATAAGTGTCTCTATGATTTTAGCTCCTTCCAACAGGGTATCATATACTACTTAGAATGTAGAATAAAATGTTGAATGTAGACCTTTATCAAAACTGTGATAGGTGCTTTCCTTTTTTCCTATTATATTTTGCTTTTCTCAAAAGAAATGCTGTACATTTAATATTTGATACTTATCTATGGAAGGACTTGGCTTTAAAAAAGTGAATTCAGTTGCCCCAATATCACTCCCTTTTAAAAGGACAGCATCAGGATACAAGCTCAGATTTTTGTCATTGAAATTCATACTCTATCTATACCAACCACAATGCAAACACTTTTTTCTTTTATAATAAAAACTAGCAAAGACTAAATTATTCCCATATTGGAGGCAAATATAGTGATGTTTCTATAAGAACCTGCCTAACTTTAGTAGTCTCCCCTCTCCTTAGAAGCCATGACTACTTCTGAGAAATCTTATGAATATTCAACCACAGCAGCTGTAGACATGGTGGCATGAGTTAAGCAGCATTTGCATTTATTTTCAAGTAGGATTTTCTAAAAAGTTTTAATTTGTCTGTAATTCCAGAAATCCTAGGAAGTTAAGTTTGATTACATGGGGGGAAAACAAGAGCTGTATCTTGGTAGTAAATAGGTATTTCCAGCAAAGAAACTTGGTATTTTGTGGGCTTAAGTTATTCCTTAAGATAAGAGTTAAGTGCTCAATCAAAATTCTGGTAGTGTTTATCATTAGAATTACCTGGAGGGCTGGTATTTGCTGTTCTTGCTATTTTTGACAGGGGGCAGGGGCAGTGAGCAACATTGTCTCCTAAGAGGATTTTTTCAAAATGTGATCATGCATTTTTTTACATGAAGAATTCTGTTCCATTAGCTTCCACAATTCCACCTCATTCAGAATACGAAATGATGTTCCTATTTTATCTTTCTTTGAGGATTTTAGAGGAAATGTGACTGTGGTCTGAGCATACTAGAGATATCTTTGTGATGCATGAAGATAATTTATCTAAAAATATTACAAAAAAGTTAAACATTACCTTTGATGTATTTTCTATTTTGTGTAACAGAAACAAGCTATTATATTGCATTTATGTTTGTCTTATCGTTCCTCCTTTCTTCTCTTCCTCTCTCTCTCTCTTTCTCTCTGTCTCTTTTTCTTTCTTTCTCCTTCCTTCCTTCCTTCTTTCCTTCCATTTTTTTTTTTTTTTTGTGGTACAGGAGGGCTGAGCCCAGGGCCTAACACACACTTTTGCAAATGTTCTACCACTGAGCTACATGCCTTGCCCACATTTTTCCTTTTCTTTTAATTTTGAGACAGGGTCTCTTTATGTAAGCTGCTTCTCCCTCCTAATTACAGGGACACCTCCTTCCCTTTCATATTTCAATCAACAGAAAGAGTAGTATATAATAATATTGAAGCTATTTCAAAAATGAAATTATTTTCTGAATAAATTTAACTTTTTTATTCTTTCTCATCTTATTATAAAATATTAGCCAATTAATTAAAAATCATATAATGTGAAGTGGTTTCTTCCTCTGAAAGAGGGAGTAAAAGGAGAGAGGAAGGAAGATGAAGACAGGAGGCATCATTTAGTTAGAGATTGATACATGTCTTTGAGAGATTACGTGTATGGTTTCATCATCCTGTAAGTGAAGAATTTTGTCTTCTATTTTTAAGAATATCAAAGTCAGGGTCAAAAAATTTAGATAATTAACCAAAGCTGATATAATTAGTAGGGGAAAGGATTATGTAAGTTTCATACTTAATTGAAATGAAACAATTCCCTAAATGTATTGTATCCTTGAGCATGACTAGATTCCATGGGTTTTTTTGAGTATGCACTTGGATATCTGTGGAAACAAGCTTGTTAGCAAAAGTTGAGAAAATAGTCTTTAAAAGAAAATACCAGTGTCATTTCACAGATAAACATAGAATCAGCTATGATTACCCTGATTTTGTTATTCATAGACATTTTAGATTGACCAGGTTTTGTTGCTCAATGAACATTGTAAGGATTCAGTAACATTTGTTTATCCATTCATGTCTAGTGGCTTTTCTCTTGGCCTTAATATTGTTACAAAAATATCTTTTTTGGTTAATATTTTTCTGGTTTAGTCTTCTTTGTATTGCTTTATTTCTAACTATTCTGTATTCACTTATTTAAAGTGTTTCTTTACTAAATCAAATATTGTCAAATTTTTGTTTAGTTAAGCCTGAGAGAACCAATCTTTTAAGTGGGAGAATGTCCTAAACCAGGTTCTCTTAAAGCGGAGTTTGACATGAAATTCTGGTGCAAGCAATTTATTGAAGGTATGCTTTCAGGAGAAATCTGTAAACAAGTGAGAAAAGCAGGATAGGACTGGGGAAGAAGCAATCCAAAGATCAACTTCCATTGATATCTACTCTAAGATTGTGGAACGAGAAGTTCTGAATCATAGAAATGCCCAAACTCTAGACAAGGACAGGTTTCTGTAATCCACATTATTAAACCATTTTTTGTAGGCCACTTCTAGGTGAAGGGAAAAATTCCCAAGCCTTCTCTAGTAAAGTGATTCCTTTGGACCAGAGCAATTTTTCAGAGAAACTTAAATCTATGAGCTCCCAGATACTTACACTCATAGCAATGGGGAGATAAACAGACTGGCAATAAAGGGGATATGGGTAGGGAGGCAAAAAGATCTACTATAGTCTATGGTTTGTACTCCTAAACTCATCTTATTTCTCAAATTTGTTCACTATCTGGGTAGTGTTCTGCTGGTGTTCTCCACAGACAATATCTGGGAATACTTTCAAGAGGAATGTTTGGGCAATAAACAGCACTCCTGATTTTAAGTGATTTGGGCTGTTGCTGGTACTCACTAATGTACTCCCTTCTTTATCACCACTGCTACATTCCCATTTTTTCAAGGAAAATCCTCTTAGTGTGGGTACCTTTTCTGGTAGAGTGAACCAGATTATCATACCTGAAGTAACAGAATCCCAAATTGTCTTTATCAAGCCATTGATATTGACCTTGTGTATTTAAAGATAAACCTGTTAATAGAGTGATCACCTGGTTTATCACTAAACTTTATATGTTTTTCTGCTTCCCCCATTGTGTAATAGCAAATAGACTTCTCATGGTAATAAAGGTTAATGGATTACCAGTTAACAGTCATAAGGAGTCCAAGAAGAAAAGTTTTTAAATTTAGTAAAGTTGTTGCTGAGTACCCTAAGTGGTTGTTGTTATTGTTAGGTGCCATTGATCTGGGTCCGACTCATAGTGACCCTATGTACAACAAAATGAAACACTCTGCTCTGGAAATCAAATCCTCTGGAAAAACAGGTCATAATATTAAAGGATTGTGTTGTTGTTGTTGTTGTTAGGTGCCATCTGTTCAGGTCTGACTCATAGCAATCCTACATAAAACAGAACAAAACATTCCCCAATGCTGTTGCAGGAACACAATCATTTTGAAGTTCCAACCACTATGTCAATCCATCTAGTTAAGAATCTTCCTTTTTTTTAATTTACCCTCCAATCTCTCCCAAACATCATGTTCTCCAGGGATTGATCCCTCCTGACTACATTTCCAAGTACATAAGATGCAGTCTAGCCATCCATGCTTCCAAGGAGAACTCTGGTATCACTTCTTCTAGGATGGATTTGTTGGTGTTTTAGGAAGTCCATGGGGTATTCAATATTCTTCTTCAGCACCACAATTCACATGCATGAATTCTTCTCCTGTTTCCCTTATTCACTGTCCAGCTTTCACAAGCATATTATGTAACTGAAAATATGATGTGTGTCAGGCACACCTTCATCTTCAGTACTATATCAATAGTTTTTAAAACTCTAAAGGGGTCTTTGGTAACAGCTTTTGCCAATGTGATCTGTCTTTTGATTTCTTTTTTCTTTTTCTTTCTTTTTTTTTTTTTTTCGGTACTGGGGGTTGAACCCAGGGCCTCGCACTGCATACTCTGCAAGTACTAGACCACTGAGCTATACCCCCATCCCAATTATTTTTTTAATTTTTTGAGACGGTCTTGCCAAGTTATGCAGACTGCCTCTGGTCTCAAACTTGCAATCTTCCTGCCTCTGCCTCCCAAGCCGCTGGGATTACAGGTGTGCATGGGCCAACAGGCCTCACTATCTTTTGATTTCTTGACTACTGCTTCCATGAGTGTTGAATGAAGAACCAAGGAAACACAACCTTGGGCAATCTCAATATTTTCTCCATTTATCATGAATTAGTTTACTGACTCAATTGTAAGGATTTTTGTTTTTCTTTGTTGAGGTGTAATCCATTCTGAAGGCTGTAGTCTTTGACCTTCATCAGTAAATGTTTTAAAGCCTTCTTACTTTAAGCAAGCAAAGTTGTGCCATCTGTTTAACACAGGTTGTTAACCTTCTTCTAATCCTGATGCCACGTTCTTTATAACATCCAGCTTTTCAGATTATTTACTCAGCATAGAGATTGTAAATGTATAGTGTAAGAATACAGCCCTGATGCACACCTTTCCTGACTTTAAACCAGGCATTGTTTCCCTGTTTTGTTCGAATGACCACTTCCTGGTCTATGTACACATTCCACATGAGTACAGTTAGGTACTCTGCTATTCCCATTCTTTGCAATGTTATCCATAATTTGTTTTGATCCACCAGTGAAATGCTTTTGCATAGTCAATAAGACATAGACATCCTTCTGATATTCTCTGCCCTGCACTAGGATGAATCCTTTGGGCTGGAGTCTCATGTGGGAAACCATGTTGGAAGTCAGTACATTCTCAGAAGCCTTGCATGGTTATGCTGGCTGAGGCTCTTCAGAGTAGAAAATGAGGCACATATCCAAAATATTTCCTGCACAGAGGGAGTTATTGCCCTTTTTAGGGAGGAAGGGATTCAATATAATCTGTCTTCCATGATGTGCCTTATTTGTCTCCTCATATGATAATACCTATAATGGACTCAATGTTGACTGCTATTTACATTTCTCCCTGTGTCTATGTGGCTAATTGGCTTATTCAAATGCTTCAACCACTTCATTTAAATTGTGAAATATGTTGGAATAAAGATGCTCATTGTATCATCATTACCTTTTAAGAGTCTAGGATATCTATTGTTGTTGTTAGGTGCCATCCAGTCAAGTCAAAATCATAGCCACTCTATGTACAACAGAATGAAACACTCCCAATTCTGTGCCAGGAGCACAATCTTATTTATGTTTAAGCCCATTGTTGCATACACTGTGTTAATCCATCTGGTGGAGGGTTTTCCTTCTTTTGTTGACCTGACATTCTTCCAAACATGATATCCTTCTCCAGGGATTGGTCCGTCCTGACTACATGTCCAAAATACATAAGACGCAGTCTAGCCATCCTTGATTCCAAGAAGAACTCTGGTTGTACTTCTTCTAGGACTGATTTGTTGATTCTGGTGGCAGTCCATGGTATATTCAATAATTGTCTCCAGCACCATAATTCAAAAGCATCAATTCTTCTCCTGTCTCCCTTGTTCAATGTCCAGCTTTCACAACCATATGATATGACTGAATATACCATAGCATGAGTCAGGTGCACCTTCATCTTCAATGTGACATCTTTACTTTTCAATACTCTAAACAGATCTTTTGCCACAGCTTTTCCCAAGCAATGCATCTTCTGATTTCTCGACTGCTGCTTCCATGGGTGTTGATTACAGAAACAAGTAAAGCAAAATCTTGGACAGCCTCAATCTTTTCTCCACTCATTGTAAAGTTGCATACTGACCCAGTTGTAAGGATTTTTGGTTTGTTGGTGTTGAGGCACAATCCATGCTGAAGGCTATGTTCTTTGATCTTCATCAGTAAATGTTTTAAATCCTCTTCACTTTCAGAAAGCAGAGTTGTGTTATCTGCATAGTGCACATTGTTAATGAGTCTTCTTCCAATCATGATACCCCTATTCTTTTTCATAAAGTCCAGCTTCTCAGATTATATGTTTGGCATAGAGATTGAAGAGTTATGTGAAAGGATATAGCCCTGATGCACACTTTCCTTGATTTCAAACCAGTAAATGTTTCCTTGTTCTATTTGAGTGACTGCCTCCTGGTCCATGTAAAGATTCCTTCTAAGTACAATTAAGTGCTCTGATATTCCCATTCTTCACAATGGTATCCATAATTTGTTATGATCCACATAGTTAAATGCCTGTACATAATCAATAAAACATAGATACACATCTTTCTAGTATTCTTTGCCTCCAGCTAATATCTACTTAGCATCAGCAATGATATACCTGGTTCCATTCCCTATTCTGAATTTGGCTTGATTTTCTAGCAGTTCCCTGTCTATATACTACTGCAGTCACTTTGGAATTATGTTTAACAAAATGTTCCTTGCATGTGATATTAATGATATGATTTGATAATTTACACATTAAATTTGATCCCCTTACTTGGGAATAGGCACAATATGGATATTTTCCAGTCAGTTGGCCAGACAGCTGCTTTCCAAGTCTATTGTCATAAAAACATGAGCACCTCTAGTGCTACATCTGTTTGTTCAAACATCAGAATTGTTATTCCGTCAATTCCTGGAGCCTTTTTTTGCCAATTATTTCAAGGCTGCTCCCACTCAGTCCTTCAGTACCATTGGTTCCCTATCATATGCAGCCTCTTGAAATAGTTGGTCCTCCACCAACTGTTTTTGTTATGACTCTGTATACTCTTTCTGTCTCCTGTTTATAATTCCTGTGTGGTTTAATAATTTCCCTGTAGAATCCTTCACTATTGCTGCTAGAGGTTGGAATTTTTTCCTTCCTTAAACTTGAGAAAAAGCAGCACATGTTCTTCCCCCCCCCCCGCCTTTTTTCTATGTCCAGCTCTTTGTATATGTTATTATAATATTTGGGATTTTATTCTCAAGCCACCTTTTGAAACCTTCTGTTTAAGTCTCTAATTTCATCTTTCTTTTACTTTAGCTGATCAACCTTCAAAGGAAAGTTTCAGAGTCTCTATTAACATTTAAATTGGTCTTTTCTTTTTTTCCTGCCTTTTTAAATACCTTTGCTGTCTTCATGAATGATATCTTTGATGTTATGCCACAACTCATCTGATTTTCAATCATTAGTGTCTAACACATCAAACCTGTTCTTGAAGTGCTCTCTAAATTCAGGTGGGATATACTCAAAGTCATACCTGGGATCTCATTTCTTCAGTTTCATTTTGAACCTACATATGAGCTGTTGATAGTCTGATCCACAATAAACACCTGGTCTGGTTCTGACATCTGATAATGAGCTTTTCCGTTGTCTCTTTCCACTAGTGTAGTCAATTTGGTTCCTGTATGTTCCATCTAGTGAATTCCATATGTGTAGTCTCCATTTATCTTGGTTAAAAATGTATTTGCAATGAAAAGGTCATTGGTCTGACAAAATTCTATCATGTGATCTTCAGCATTGTTTTTGTCATCAAATACATATTTTCCAATACGGAACCTTGTTCTTTGTTTCCATCTTTTCCATTCCAGTCACCAGTAATTATCAGTACATTGTGATTGCATGTTCAGTCTATTTCAGATTGTAGAAGCTGGTAAAAATCTCCCTTGTCTTCATTTATGGTCTTAGTGGTCAGTACATAAATTTGAATAATAGTCATATAAATTAACCTTCCTTGTAGGCATATAGATATTATTTTATCACTGACAGCACTGTACCTCAGGACATATCCTGAGGTGTCTTTTTGATGGTGAAAGCAATCACATTTCTCCTTAAATTGTCATTCCCACAATATTTACCATATAATCATCTGATTCAGAATGACCCATGCCCACCCATTTTAGCTGAATGATGCCTAGAATATTGATATTTAGGTGTTCTATTTCCCTTTTGACAATTTCCAATTTTTCTTGATTCATACTACATACATTCTATGTTCCAATTATTAATGGCTGTTTACAGTGTTCCTTTCAATTTGAGTTATGCCGTAGCAGCAAATGTAGGTTCCTGGGGCTTTACTTCAGTTCCATCATTAATGTAGATTCTACTTTGAGGAGGTAACTCTTCTCAAGTCATCTTTTGAATGCCTTCCAAACTGGGGGCCCTTTTTCCAATACTATATGTGACAGTGTTTCTGTGCTATTCACAGGATTTTGGCAGTGGGTTAGCCATATCTTTCTCCCTAGTCTGTCTTAGTCTGGAAGCTCAGCTGAAACCTGTCCACCATGAGTGACCCTGCTGGTATCTATAACACCAGTGACATAGCTTTCAGCATCACAGCCACATGGCAAGATCCCACAATACAGCAAACTGAAAGACATCTGAGGGAATTTAGAAGTTAATGTTAGTCAATAGTATTAAATATATTTTTCTGAAATAACTATAATTTTTCTCCATCTATACTTGATGGGAAGTTTCATTTATTGAGGGTGAAATTCTAATGACAATTAAAATTAATGATCTGCTTTCTGAGAGCCTATCTTACAAAATTCCAGTCTATAATGCTTTATTAAACCATATTCCCTCATTTACTACCACATTGCTAAAGTG
>VMDO01008477.1:60264-83803 GCA_007922755.1 Pedetes capensis
AGTTTACATTTCTTTATACAGGCTTTTGTTTTCCTTGTAATATTTACTTACATAACAAAATTTACCTGTTAGAGTAATAATAACAATAGTGACAATTACAATAATATTGCTTTTCCACCTTATTTCAGCTCTTGTTTCAGCTCTTACATGCCATCATTGTAAGGTAATACTGAATTAAAATTATGCCATGGTCTTGTAGAATTGAAAAGTCACATAAAAAATGTACATCCTTAAATGATTTTTTAAACTTAGCATTTTCAATCACTCTCAGTTTTGTATATCTTTGAAAATTTCTCTGGGTTATATGTGCTTTCTAAAACAGTGAGCACATAGCTGTCAAACCTAAACTATGCAAAAGAAAGGTCATACTTTAACAGATAATTTCTGTTGCCATAGAAACTGACTTGGTTTAGGATAAAGCTATAAATGCTCATAAATAATCATGGATTCAAAAATTTCATTGCCTTCCTTAGACAGATGTAGTGATCTAAATTGTTCCTGAGAAAGGAGCAATCCATAGATTAGTCTTAACTAAGATTTTTGAATACTGGTATTAATTTGTTTTTAAGAGAAATCTATACATCCTATTCAGTGTCATGTTACTCTCACTAACAAGACAATATTACTATAAATCACGTTTCCACTGAGGCAAATTACTTACTAATTTTACATGTTTTTTCACCAATGGTCATAACCTCCACTTTTTCTGGCTTATGGAATAGTGACCAAGATGTTGAATGACTTAATTTATATCATTCAGATATTTTGCTCTGTTTTGTTTTTGTTGAAAGGGTCTGTATGCTAGTCCTCTATGCATTCTACAAAATACTAAAGGTAAATACTACTTACGTTGGTGCCATGAGTAGCCAAGAAAGCACCATTTTAAAGGAATCAATCAAGAAGTAAAAATGGTTTTGAAGTATATTATATTAGAAATCTATACACTTAGTAAAAAAGATCCATCAGTAACACCATAGTGGAATTAGACTTGAATCACTTTGTACATAGAATGTATACTATCTGGTAAAAATTGCTTATGTCTTTATTTGAGAATTTTCATCACAATATTTTGATTATTAGACACATGTTGATAATAATAAGCCTCTGGGGAAAAGTTATGGATGGGAATGCTAGTTACTCTAATTTTTTCTTTCTCATATTTTTTTTCAATTTTTTTCTATATTTCTTGTCTTCTTTTCATTTCTTTTTTTTTTTTTTTTTTTTTTTTTTTTTTTTTTTTTTTTTTTTTTTTTTTTTTTTTTTTTTTTTTTTTTTTTTTTTTTTTTTTTTTTTTTTTTTTGCGGTATTTGGGGTTGAGCCCAGGGCCACTTGCTTGCATGCTTTGCAAGTGCTGTACCACTGAGCTGCACCCCCAGTCCACATTTTTACTTTTTGAGACAGGTCTTGCTAAATTACGAGGCTGCCTCTGGTCTCAAACTTGTGATCCTCCTGCCTCTGCCTCCTGGAGTTTCTGGGATTACAAGTGTATGCCACCATGCACCTTAAGAGTTCTACACCACTAAATATAATGAATGAGAGAAGTTTATGGAGACAATATAAAAATTATTCAGGAATTTTTAAGTACTGTATATATAATTTTGCTTTGATGGCATCATGTCTAACTTTGGTTTTTCTTTTTCCAAATACCCATTAAAATACCTTTGAATGAAACTTAAAATGGGAATAACTTTGAAAATATAAATTCCTTATCAATTCTGTTTAAGAGTCCAGAAGGAATGTCTTCTAAAAACAATTGAATTGAAACTCAAATGAGAATCAGAATTAGTTGCTTTACAGTTGTAAATACTTTAGAACAACTCTACAATGTAGGTTTTTGATGATCTCATAAGAGATGTATCTGTTATACCAATTCTCTCTGTCTGATAACTGTATATTGTAAATGATTACAACAGCACAGACACTAAATTGGAGAGGCATTGGACCAGAAGACAAGTTAGCATTTATAATATTGTAGCAGTACTCTAAATGATAAATGACAAGAGCTCGACCTAAGAGAAAAGAGAGGGGCTTTAAAAAAGTACAAAAAAAGTTAAGGTAAAATTCTACAACTCACTTCTCTTTACATTGTTGTTGTTGTTAGGTGCCCTTGAGTCAGTACCTGATTCACAGAGACCCTGCGTACAACAGGCGAAACACTGAAACACTATTGTCAATGCTTCTCTGCTGTTCATAGGGTTTTCAATGGCGGATTGATTTTTGGGAGTGGGTTGCCAGGTCCATCTCCCAAGCCTACAGCACCTGGTGTTCTTAGGTGGTCTCCCATCCAAGAACTAACCATGCCTGACTCTGCTTAGCTTCCGAGATCTGGTGGGATCTGATGCCACGGGGCTACAGCTGCAGGCTTTCTTTACATAGTCAAACCCTAATTCCTCTTTTAAGATAGAGACCAAAATGAAAACTCTTGATGAATTTGAAAGAATGATTTCCCTCTTATCCATGGTTTCAAAAACACAGCCAAACACTTACCAAAATATAATCAGAATATAGAATGTTGAGTTAGATTCTACCATATTTCACTCTGTTGTCCTGGCATTTACTATTGCACTTGTCAAAAAGACATCACTCAATACATATTTACTAAATTGAATTTTATCTCTAGGTACTTTTTTTGCCTTTAAACTTAGTTTTTGGATTTTTCCTAGAAAGTATATAAGGAATTAAAGTTACTTACAGTCTGACTTCTGCCATTGAAAACCCTATGAACAGCAGAGAAGCACTGACAATAGTGTTTCCCCTGTTGTACAGAGAGTCGCTATGAGTCGGATACCTACTCGACGGCACCTAACAACAATAACAACAACAGTCTGACTTTACAATGTTCTTTTAAATAGAAAGGGTTTATTATCAGAGGGCCTGCAGCTGTACCATTGTGGTGTCCCATCCCATCAGATCTTGCAAGCTAAGCAGGGTTGGGCCTGGTGAGTACTTGGATGGTTAACTGCCTGGGAACACCAGGTGCTGTAGGCTTGGGAAGGACCCAGCAACCCACTCCCCCAAAAAATCAGCCATTGAAAACCCTATGAATAGCAGAGAAGCACTGACAATAGTGTTTCACCTTTTGTACTACACAGGATCTCAATGAGTAGAACACTGACTTGACAGCACCTAACAACAAACAACAAAAACATTATCAGAGGAGTTCGTAGCTGCTTTGTTCAGATTCAAATAGATTTAAACTACAACTAATAGCTTCAGATGTTCAGAATATGATTTTGAAAATGACTATTCAAGTAGATTTTTAAGAGTTTTTTAAAAAATATATTTAGCACTCTTGGCAGTATAGGTAATCTTTATTCAGTTCTATGTATTGTATTAAAAGGATGTGATTACAATGTGCTGTCTTCCCATACAAACCAAACTTGAAAGTACTGTTTAGAGTATTTTGTGTGCATGAGGTTTAATATTCTTCAAAAGAGCATATAAATTGTGACCAACTTTTGTCACTCTTATTGTTTTACCATAGTAAGTATAGCAGGGGTGGAATGCATTATGAATGCAATCAACTTGGTGTGAGCTTGCCGCTTAAATTTATTAATTGTTAAGTTTGCCAGCAACTTTGACTTTAGATTATAAAGCAGTTTTAGCTGAATTGGGTAATATAGGAATGAGGTTTTGTTATCATGCCTAAAATATTTTCAATTTGAATATTTATTACTCAAAATGATGCTATAAAGTAAATTTTAGCTTCAAAGACCATAGTAAATCAACATTTATTTTTTGGAGGAAATAACAACAATAATAGATTTAGTACTAAAGTTTATAAAATAGCTTAGAAAAACAAGTCTTGGAATCTACAATATGTGCTAGAAGCAAATTCAGCTTTACTGATAAATAAAACTTAGATTTGCTAATCAATTGTAAGATGCATAAAATTATTTATTTCAATACTATAGACAAAATATAATGTTTACTTCACTATTTTAAATATAAAATTAAATGTATTCATTATAAAATAATTATATCTCAATAAAATTATAACTTGTTTTATAAATTGCATAATTACTAAGATATTCTGACACATTCCTTCATATTCTTGTACAAGTAAATAGACCAACCTCACTGTTATTTAACTTACAGAGAAAGTATACAATCCATTTAGGATCTATTTAGTGTTTATCATTGCACTGTAATTCAAGGTGACTTTACATAGGAGCAAATATTTCTATGATTCTGTCCCTTCTGCTAGGATATTATGTACAGGATGCAGAAGGAAAGAATCAAATCTGATAACTTTGGTAACTTTTCAGTTGTCATGGAGAATATTACACGAGTATCTCAAAGTGAACCTGCAGCCATATCACTGTGGCATCAGATCCCATCAGATCTCAGAAGCTCAGCAGGGTTGGGCCTGGTTAGTACTTGGATAGGAGATTGCCTGGGAACACCAATTACTTCCAGAATCCTTCAACTGACAGAACAGGGGAATGTATGTGTGAATACTAACATGTGTATGTATCTATACATACACATAGATATAGGCTTGGGAGAAGGACTCAACAACCCACTCCCAAAAAACAATCAGCCATTGAAAACACTAAAGAAGCATGACAATTGTGTTTTGTCTGTTGTACATAGGGGTGCTATGAGTCAGATACCAACTCAGTGGAACGTAACAACAACATATGTGTGTGTGCATGTATATATGTGTGTATATGCACATACATGTACATATATGTATACTCACACACAGAGCAAAAACATCTCATCTTTCCCTGTCCTTTCCTTTCCTCTTCATTTCCTCAGTTTGTTTTATATTCATGCATTATGTATTTCATCACTCCCTTTTATGCATAAACTAGTAAACTATGTACATTGTTCCACATCTTTTCCACTAAAAAAAATTATCTTAAAACACAATTTACATATCAACTTCCTTATGTAAAAAATCTGGAAATCGTCATTCGAGTCTATATGCAGAAAAAAATGAACCTAGACACAAACTTTACAATTACAAATAACTTGAAAGGTATCATAGATAGAAACATAGAACGTGATGGTGTCAAATGCCCAGAGAAAACAGGAGAAATTCTATGTGACCTTTATTTTGATGATGAATGTTTAGATACAGCCCATGGAAGAAAAACATTGATAATTTAGACTTCATCAAAATTATAAATCTCTGTTTTCTCAAGGATATTGCAGAAAGAACTAAATGACAGGTCATAGACTTGAAGAAAATATTTTGATCATGTATCAGATAAAAGACTTGTATCCAAAAATATTCTATGAAACCTCAATCTTATCACTCTACCATAAGGAAAAAAAAGCAAATAAAAATGAATGAACAAAGTGAATAGCATGCCACTCAAAAAGCTATAAAAATGGCAAATAAGAACGACTAAAATAGCAGAAAGATATCATACCAATAGAATTGTGAACATAAATTTAGTAAACAATAATGCTAAGTATTAGGAAGATACAGATCAAAAAGAAATATCATTTCTTGCTATGGCAAATGTTAATTGATTCATCCAGTTTAGAAGACAATTTGACCTTTTGTTAAAAAACTTAACATAGTCGTAACATATGATGCAACAACCATTCTCTTTATGTCCATAAAATTCTTGTACATAAAAATTCATGGCATGTTTATTGATAATCACCTAATTTGGTATCAAGCAAATGCCCATCAATAAGAAAATAAATAGTTGTACATCCATACAATGGCATATTATTCAGCAACATAAAGGAACAAGAAAGGAAGTCACAAAAAATCATGGGGACACCTTAAATGCATATTGTTATGCAAAAGAATTTGAAAAGACTAAATATTGCAGAAACTCAACTGTATGATGTACTTGGATTAGCAAAAGTATAGCAATGATGAAGAGATCAGTGGTTGTCCAGGCTTCAGTAGATTTTAAAAAGGTTAAATACCTTAAGCACAGGGGATTATTTAGGGCAGTATAATCACTTCTATGGCTTATAATATTGAAAACATGATATAATGCACTGGTCAATACCCAAAGAACTTTATGGCATGAAGAATGAACTTTAATGTGTACAAAATAAAAATGGGTCCTGGGAGTAGAACTTAGTTTTAGAGTGCTTGCTAAATATGTGCAAGATCTCAGGTTTGATTCCCTAGCACCGGAAAAACAAAACTGACACATGCTCTCATGCACACTCTCTCCCCCTCCCTCATTCACACACACGGAGGGGGAGGCGGGGAGAGAGAGAGAGAGAGAGAGAGAGAGAGAGGGAGAAAGGGAGAGAGAGAGAGAAAAAATATAGTGCATGTTTAAATTAACAATGTATTATTTACTAAAGGGGACTTCCAGAACTTCTTCAGAAAGTGGCAAGAATGATGATGGCCAAATTGTGTTCCAAGCCCGGAGGAGTATTTTGAGGGGGGATTTGGTAATGTGCCTCTTACTGTAATAATATTTTTCTTTAAATGTTCACCTGTTCATCATAATTTTTGTTCATACCTGTGTATATGAAGATCCCAGGTGGAATGTAGAATGTGATGAAACAATTTAACTGCATAACAAATTTATAAAACCACCTCACTCAAAGGGATGAAGAAAATGTGCTGGCCTCTGTAACTTTAAAAGCAAAAGAAACTATATACTGTGCTCTGTGGTTTAAGATTTCTAATACTGTTCTCCATGTGAACTATGATTAATCAAGTGAATAGAGGAAGGATAGTGACAGCTAAGATTCTCACTGCTGAAGCAGATTACTGATAAACAAGGGAGGAGACTACAATAACTGATGTGATAATGTATTATACGGGGAGGGCTCACAATTAGCTTAATATAGACACAGATGGTTCATATAGAAATATTTATAGATATAGGTAGATACACATGTTAGTATTCACACATACATTCCCCTGTTCTGTCAGTTGAAGGAGTCTGGAAGTAATTGTGCTACAGTAGAAATGTGCACACCCGGTACTCAAAGCTTGTTTCTAATACCGTTCTTCAATACACGAAAACAAGGGTCTTTGGATAAAAGGCTGGTTCTAGGATGGGGAAGGGAAAAGTTATAATCCTGAAAGATCTTCACTACCAGATCGTAATGGAATATTTTTTAAAAAGATAAGAAATAACTCACACTGAATGATGGAGAGTATACAAAAGGGACAAAGAAGCCAGCATAAGGACTTCCAACAACATTCAATGCTAAGACAATTTTAGAAAAATACAGAGAACTGGATTATAAACCCAAGTATATAATGAAGATCCATGAGTCCTTACTTATATAAATGAGTCAATTAATCAACAAAATAGGAAGAATATGTGCCAAAAAATCCAAATAATTTAAATTCTTGTCACTACTTCTTAATTGTGGCTGTTCATAGTGAATTATTTAGGAAAATCCACAGTTAGAAAGGAGGAAAAGAGTAACCTGGCAGTACAAAAAACCTGGCAACCATAACTTTAATTAGGTAATCAAGGTCATATCAATATTAGTAAATCAAATTGGTAGTATGTGCCTTTAAAATCATATGATGTCAATGACATTTTATAGCTATGTTCTTCCCCAGAATACACAATCTCACTCTAATCATGAGAAAAGCATCAGAAAAATCACAGTTGATGGATAATTTACAAAATATATGATCAGTACACCTCAAAGCCCTCCACATCATCAACAGCAAGAAAAGTCTAAAAAACTCTCACTACCAAGAGGGGCCTGAAGATTGATAGCTACAGAATATAAGGTAGTATCCTGGATTGGGTCCTAAAACATGAGGATGTACTTCACTAACAGTATATTAGTACTGGTACATTAATTGTAACAAATGTACCCTATCAATGTTAGATATTAATAATGAAGAGAATTGTGCAGGGTAAATGAAAAATCTTTGTACTATTTTGGCAAGAAAGGACAGTCAGATAAAATGTGCCAGAGGCTGGAATCAGAGCCTGAGCAGGGTACGAAGAGCTTCTGTACCAGTGTGGTCTGGTTTGCAGTGCTGTAACCCAGTGAGGTAATGAGGGAAGAGGGCAGTCATTTTTAGAAATAAATAATTAAGGACATGAAAGAATTTCTCACTGTCAAAAAAGTTATATATTCTTAAACCTTGTTTTGGTTGGTTGGTGGAGTTTGTTTAGTTTGTGAAGATTTATAAATATGCAAACTTATAGTTTTTGTGTATTTTTTTATGTTTGTGTATAAAAGTTTCACCTGCAGCCAAACCACTGTGGCATTTGATCCCGTCAGATCTCAGAGACTAAGCAGAGTCGGGCCTAGTTAGTACTTGGATGTGAGACTGCCTAGGAACACCAGGTGCTGTAGGCTTGGGAGAAGGACCTGGCAACCCACTCCCAAAATACAATCAGCCATTGAAAACCCAATGAACAGCACATAAGCATTAACAATACCATTTTGCTTATTGTACATAGGGTCACTGTGAGTCCAGTACCTACTCGACAGCACCTAACAGCAACAACAATGAAAGTTTCAAATAGTATTGGAGAAAACAAAGTAAATGAGTGGACGTACATGTGACATTCCTCACTAAATCATCATCAGTGAAGCTTTTCAGAAATGGGAGATGACTACTCTGGGTCTGAGTGAAAAGGAAAAGTTTATTTTATTTTATTTTATTTTTTCCAGTATGGAAAGTTGAACCCAGAACCTCATGCATGTTTGCTAGAGACCTCTAACCTTTTCTTTCTTTTTTCTTCCTTCCTTCTTTTTTCTTTCTTCTTCCTTTCTTTCTTCCTTCCTTCCTTCCTCCCTCCCTCCCTTTCTTTCTTTTTCTTTCTTTCTTTCTCTTTCTTTCTTTCTTCCTTTCTTTCTTTCTTTTTCTTTTTCTTTCTTTCTCTCTCTCTCCTTTCTCTCTCTCTCTCTTCTTTCTGTCCTTCTTTTCTTCCTTTCTTCCTTTTTTATAGTATTTTGAGACAGAGTCTCACTAAGTTGCTCAAGCTACTTCTGGCTTCAAAACTGTGATCCTTTTGCCTCAGCCTCTTGAGTCTCTGAGTTGTCTTTTATAGAGAGAAGCCGAGAGTGAAGCCACATTAACACTCAAAAATCTAATACTAAATAGGAAAACATTGTGCTGATAGATAAATGATAGACAGGATAAAGCAACAAAGAAAAGTAAGATAAAAGTAAAGACAGATGGACTGGAACATAGCCAGAAAAGTTCTAATTCCTCATTTCTGGGTAAGAGGCTTGGGAAGGTGAAGAAATGGTGGGCTGCAACTGTTTAATGTTTTCCCTGGACTTGGGAATACAGCTGTGATCTCAAATAAAGCAATCTCTTCAGAATCTATTTGAATCCAGCTCACCTTCTTGGTCCATTTGCATAACTTCCCTCAGGAGGAGTTTTTGTTAGGTGCCTTTGAGTAACATCCCACTCATAGCAACCTTCATGGGGTTTTCACTGGCCAATTGTTTCAGGATGATTTCAGGAGTGGATTGCCATGTCCTTCTTCAATATATGTGGGGCTGGGGTTCGAACTTGAGTCCCCAGAAAATGGAGAGCAGCACTCTACCAACGGAGCTAACTCTCAGCCCTCAGGAAGGAGACGATGATGAATTATAGAGATACTTTTACTGCTTAATTTTATCTTTTTCTATACACTTACCATACTTGAAAGTGTTCTTATACAACTCTGATTGTAATGAAAGTTTATAACTCAGCTTTTACTTGTTTCATTGATTGACAACTTACATCCCTTGGAAATATTCATCTTTTGCATTCATGAAAATTCTAAGGAAGTAACATAGTCAGCTTAGTGAATAGTATCAATTTTCATGCTTCTGATGAACTTCAGCATGATTAAGATGTGTTCTTGTAATATGGATCAGGATCCATATTACAAATAAAAAATAACCAAATATTTGTTCTAAAATATCCATCAAAATATTGTAAGAATCAGAAAATTTCACAGGTATTTTTAAATCAGACTGTAATTGTCTTGCATTGGACAACTTGTTCCTTACCTGACTTAGTTCACTCCAAATTGTTTTCCCCAAAATCAAGGGGAAAAGTCACTCCTTGCTTCAATAAACTTGAGGAATAGTGTAAATAAATAATAGAGGTTTCCTTTTTTGAAAACTTCAGAATCTTCAACATGATAATTTGAAGAATGAACCTGTACTAAAGAACTTAGGATGTAATATCTCACAAACTTACTTGAGACAAGTTCCATTCTTCATAGAACACACATCAGTATTGAAGTTTTATTTGAAATGAAAATTAAAAATATTCTAGTATAAAATTTATGTTCCCATATAAAAACAATTCTAAAAATAGTTTCTAAATATAATTAAAAGCCAAAGAAAGCCAAGTTTTATTAGCAGTCAACTAGATAAAAAATAGGAAATTATTTTGCCATTTCACCTGGACATTGCATTTTATGTAATAGGACAATCATGTCTTCTAAAGAACAGTTATCATTGGCATCATTGAATCAAGATAATCAATGGCTAATTCTGAGAGAAACTACCAAGCAATTCATCAGCACTGAATTATTAATGAAGAAATTGATAGAATTCTTAATTATATTAAGAGCTAAGGAGATTTGTCTACATTTCATGTATAAGTTTAATGGGTGGATATACAATGTGGTTGTATCGATCACCTACTCCAAGTGTTTTTCTCATATTATTCATGATAAAATTATGCCAACTTCTGTTCACATTAAAGTGAACATTTCACATGTACAGTGATGTTTGGAGACCTTACAGGCATGTGATTTAATGGTGATAAATCAAGTTTTATATTAATCCATTGATCCAAAAGCTTTTATTAATATATTTCATTTCATTTTCTTTCAACAGGTTCTTGCACTGAAGACAGTGATGGTGAGTACGCATGTTTTTAAATTCAGTGAATGATATTGTTATTCTCTATGATTGCTTGGGAAATGGCATAAATTTCAATTACAAACTGGCAGCCTGCAGGCCAATTCCATTTCCTATATGGATTTCATCTGGCCTTCCTCTCATTCAATTTTCATTTTAGTGATAACATTTAGAACAGAAATAGTTGAAATAGAAAAAGACATATATGGTTACTTGGGGCACGCACTACCTGTCAATGGCAAAAGCCACTGGCAGCTGGAAAGAAGATGCCTTTAGATAGGGCATTTGCTCTCCAGTTTATACCACTGTTCACACAAAGCATGGCTACACATTTTTGCTTTGTGTCTGCAATCAATTTTATGGCCCCACAGGCCCCTCTAGGTCTGAATTTTCCTGATGTAATTAATTAGAATTATAACAACATGAAACATATGTACTCTATATCCGAAAATGAAACAATATAGTAGCAATAACCCCAAGAAGAATTTGCTTTTCATCCCAGACCTGCCCTGAATTTGCTATCTAGTAATTATCAAAACACTGATATTTTACTTGCCTCAGAAACCTCTTCTTTGAAATGAGGTAAGTTTTCATTTCTCTCTTGGCTTTAAGGAATCTGTGATCCCTCTGATTAATAATTAAAAAAATAATAGATTAAGTCTCAATTTAGAAAGTTTTTGAAAAACTTTAACAAGTGTGTGCTGCCATCATTAGTAACTGTCATTACATCAAAATGATACTAAAGACGCTTTACATACAGAATAATCACCCATATATTTACCCATTTTGTGAGCAAGGTTAAGTTTATCTTATTAACCTTAACTGAGATGCTAAGAATCTTTTAGTGAGAAATATTAAAAGTGAATGTCTCATGAAAGAATAGAATAGTTACCACTTTGGCTTCTAAGCACTGAATATTATTGTTCATGGCATCAGATTAGGAGTGATGGCCAGGGATCTGCAACCCCCCATATTATGTATGAGAGTCCACAGTGGATAGGAGTGACTTAGTTACTTTAATGCCAAGATACATTCATAACACAGAGGGTGCTCTTCTATGAGCCTTCTCAGGTAGAAGAATGAAATGTTCACAAAATTAGGTACCCAGAATATTCTTTAATATTCTTATACCTCTTTTTATGCAAAGCAGACCTAATTTGTCATGCCATTTCTTATGCTTCCTTTACCCTGCCAAATTGTGACATCATATTACCCCGTTTCCTGATTCCTATATATCTTGGTTTAGTTCTTTTACTTTGTTTAAATGTGATTTCCCTAGAAATGTAGTAGAGATTATTTGCTGTTATTGATGCTATGTAGTAACATCACATATTTGAATATCATTTGTATTTTGAACTTCCTTACACCACTGTATAATTTTGAGTAGATACTATTTTCTACTTTCTAACACTGCCATTCCCAGCTGCCAAACACACACAGACACACAGACACACACACACACACACACACACACACACACACACACATATCTCTACTTCTTGGTATTCCAAATGTAGGCATATGAACTAAGTTTGAGTAATTGGAAATTTGAGTCTCAAAGGACTATTACAAAATGTAATAATAAATGGGGAATTATTTCTTTAGGGTCAATCTGTACTATCCATCTACTATTCTCATTGGTAGTCTTTATATTATCATTATAATCAGATTTTCTTCTGGGATGTAAAGTAGTTGTATTCCTTGATGCCCAGTCCTGTTACTTTTGCCAATTTTCGAACAATTTTCTCAAGATTTTCCATAAATCCTCCGAAGTATTAGGTACCTTCCAACACACTTGTGCTTTGTTTAATTTATTCAAAATCTTCCTGTTACTCACAATCAAAAAAATCAATACCAAAGAAATCTTTGCTTCTTATAAAGTTTAACTTGATTTTTTTTTTTTTTTTTAGTACTTGGAGGTTGAACCTAAGGCCTACTAGGTTCTAGGAAAGTCCTCTAATTTTCAGCCACACACCACTCCTGTTTTATTTTTTAATTTTGAGACAGAGTCTTGCTAAGTTACATAGGCTGCTTCTGGCTTCAAACCTGTGATCCTCCTGCCTCAGTTTCCCAAGTTACTTGAATTATAGGCATATCCCACAGAGCCCAGTGGGGTTTGGCTTCTAAATTCTAAACACATCTGACCTTCTTTTAGCCATGAACAGGTGAATACAAGCTCTTTTGATTGCACATGCCTCCAAGAATGAGTTACGTGACAAGTTATATATGAAACCTTAGCAGTAGATGAAAAAAAAATGGCTGGACAAACTAATATTACCATATTGATTAGCACAGCAGACAACCACAAAATCTCAGTCATACAACAGTAGGAAATTCTTTCTCATGTATTCTTGGGTTCTCTAAGATTTAATTAATCTAAGCTGTCTAGCTTTGCTTCAAACTCTGGGTATAATTTATTTTTTCAACTACCTGTGTTTGGGGATTTAGTCTGTTTCATACTTGCTCATTATAGGGCCTGACTTTGGGGCTTCCAGGTGAAGCTCCTCTTATATCTTTAACTGAGGCTCCATATGGTAAGTAGAAGTGCATTATGCCTCATAAGGCCTAGGCTGGAACTGCTCATTATTCCTTCTTCCCACATTTTACTCCCAAAGAGAGTCTCAAGTCAAGTACCTGAGAAGGACAAGTCCCCTTTGGGAAAAGAAACAGCAAAATCAGCTGTCAGAGGACAGAGATGTACAAGTAGGGAAGAAATACGATCAATAATTCAATCTACTATAATGACCCAAGGCAAATATCATGGTTAAGATCCAAGGACTCAGCCAAACAAGGCAGAAAAATTAACAATTAATTTTTGGGTCAGGTAATAGGGAAAGATGTAGTCTAAAACAATGAAGTTGAATATGAGTGTAATTATCAAGCAAAATTATTATGGAACTGAGGTTGAAGTCACATATATGTATATAATCACAAATGGGCATGCTATATATATACATATATGCTTAAAGTATATATGTAAATTATAAATACTACAAACTATATATATGTGTATATATATACACACACATATACAAGTATGATAAAAATGGTATATGTTTAAATTCTGAAAATTTATTATAGTAAAAGTCCACATTGCCATTAACCCCCTCAAAATTCTCCCCCGGCATCAAATTTATCCCACCATTCTTGCCACTCTCTGAAGCAGTTCTGGAATTCCTCTATTGTGGGTGTCTTTAGTTTCATCTTCCATCATGAGAATGCACCATGTCATACATTGCTTCTGTTGTTATTGGTAGGTGCCAACGAGTTGACTCTGACTCATAGCGATCCTATATACAATAGAAGGAAAGTCTACCCCACACTCTGCCAGGCACAAAATCTTTTTTATGTTTAGGCCCATTGTTGCAGTAACTGTGTCAATCAATCTGGCTGAGGGTCTTCCTTTTCTTCGTTGACCCCCACTCTCTGAAACACGAAGTCCTTCTGCAGGTATTGCCTCTAGTACAGGAATTTCTGTCAAAAACTTTACAGTGTGTTTGTCCTCATCCACCTTATTGATTGGATCTGGCACCATTCACCTTCTGGCTCCTCCCCAAAGTCAAAATGGCCACAAAAGGTGAATGTTTTGAACTGATTCAGGACAGCAAGGCAGCCCCAACAGTACAAATAATGATATTCACAAAAAGAAGACTTCCAGAACTGTTTCTGAAAGTGGCAAGAACTATAGGATAAAGGCATTTGAAGCCCAGGGGAGTATTTTAATGGGGATTAATGACAATGTGATTTTTTACTATAATAAAAATAGTAATTTAAACACTCCCCTTATTTTTATCATACCACATTTACTTACAGATGCTTATTTATCCTATATTTATAGATATATAGGATTTTTTCTTACCCAGTCAAATGTCCCACTTCTACTTCCTCCCCTTCTTTAGTGTGTGTCCACTGTAATGCATCTGGCTTTTTCAGGTAATTACAATCTAATGAAATATAAATACATTCTTACTAAAGAGTATCTGTTTTTTACCTCATTCACATCATTAAGAAGGTTGTTTCTAAGTAAACTCCTAAAAAGTAATCTTGTGTATTTTTTAAATTCATTAAGAAATAAACATGAACACATTTCTCTTGTTATTCCAATGGAAATATCATTTGTGTTTTCTCTTTAAGATAACATTTCAAATTGACTAAACTACTTTAGGATCTAAATGTTTTAAGATGTGTTTTCCTTTGACACCTTAATTATAACAAAAAGAGTATATTGCTTCAACATTTGAAAGTTAATTGTTTATGTTATCTCATAACATTCTTCCTCTTGGTGCATGTTGCTAATGCAACACATTTGATCTGAGAAACATTTTACTTTGAAATTTGTTGTTGGTAGGTGCAGTCAAGTCAGGTCTGACTCATAGTAACCCTATGTACAGCAGAACAAAACACTCCCTGATTCTGTGCCAGGCACATGATCTTATTTATGTTCAAGCTCATTATTGCAGACACTGTGCCCATCCACCTGTTGTTGTTGTTAGGTGCTGTCAAGTCTGTATCCAACTCATAGTGACCCTCATAGGGTTTTCAATGGCTGACTGTTCCGGGATTGCCTTGGGAGTGGATTGCCAGGTCCTTCTCCCATTTCTGCGGTGCTGGGAATTGAACTCGGGACCTCAGAGACTGCAGCGCAGCGCTCTACCAACTGAGCTAAATCCCAGTCCGTCCATCCACCTAGTTGAGGGTTTTCCTTTCATTGACTTGCCACTCCCCCAAACATGATATTCTTCTCCAGGGATTGATCCCTCCTGACTACAAGTCCAAAATATGTAAAACACAGTCTAGCCATCCTTGTTTCCAAAGGTAACTCTGATTGCACTTCTTCTATGATAGATCTGTTGGTTCTTTTGGCAGTCTATGGTATACTCAATATTTGTCTCCAACACCATAATTCAAAAGATCCATTCTTCTCCTGTCTCCCTTTTTTAGTGTCCAGTGTTCACAATCATATGATGCAACTGAAAATACCATGGCATGAGTCAGGCACACATTCATATTCAATGTGACATCTTTACATTTCAACAGTTTAAAGAGGTTGTTTGCAGTAGCTTTTCCAAATGCAATGCATCTTTTGATTTCTTCACTGCTGTTTCCACAGTTGTTGATTGTAGAACCAAGTAAAGCAAAATTGTGAACTTTAATCTTTTCTCCATTTATCATGAGATAATATACTGACCCAGTTGTAAGGATTTTTGTTTTGCTGATGTTGAGTTGCAATCCATACTGAAGGCTATGTTCTTCGATCTTCATCAGTAAATGTTTCAAATCCTCTTCATTTTCAGCAAACAGAGTGGGTCATCTGCATAACTCAGGTTGTTAATGAGTCTTCCTCCAAATGTGATACTCTGTTCTTTTTTTTTTTTTTTTTTTTTTTTTTTCAGTACTGGGGGTTGAACCCAGGGCCTCGCACCTGCATGCTCTGCAAGTGCTGGACCACTGAGCTGCACCTCAGCCCATTTTTTTTTTGACTTTTTGAGACAGGGTCTCACTAAATTACGCAGACTGCCTCTGGTCTCGAACTTGCGATCCTCCTGCCTCCGCCTCCCGAGCCACTGGGATTATAGGCGTGCGCCACCACGCCCAGCCGATACTCTGTTCTTCATAAAGTCCAGCTTCTTGAATTCTTTGCTCAGCATAGAAATTGAAGAGGTATGGGGAAAGGATATAACCCCGACACGCACATTTCTCGACTTTAAACCAAGCAGTGTTTCCTTGTTCTGTCTGAACAACTGTCTCCTGGTCCATGAACTGATTCCTCGTGAGTATAATTAGATGCTCTGGTAATCCCATTCTGTGCAGTGTTGTCCATAATTTGTTATGATCCACACAGTAAAATGCCTTTACATGGTCAATTAAACATAGATAGACACTGCTCTGGTATTCTCTGCTTTTGGCTAATATCCATCTGACATCAGCAACAATGCCTCTGGTTCCCCACCCTCTTCTGAATCCAGCCTGATTTTCTGGCAGTTCCCTGTCTGTATAGCTGCAGTCATTTTTGAATGATCTTTAGTAAAATTTTGCTTGTATGTGATATTAATGACATCATTCAATAGTTCCCACATTCAGTGGGATCCCTTTTTTTGGGAATAGGCACAGATATGGATCTTTTCCAGTCAGTTGGCAGGTAGCTGTTTTCCAAATCTCTTGTCATAAATGAGTGAGCACCTCCAGTGCTGCATCTATTTGTTGAAAAATCTCTATTGGTGTTCCATCAATTCCTGGAGATTTGTTCTTTGTCAATTTCTTCAAGGCAGCTTCCACTTCATCCTTTAAAACCATTGGTTCCTGATCATATGCAATATGATCAAATGCAATATGCAATATGATCATATGCAATCGTATACAATATGATCAAATTGGTGTTCATACACGAATGGTGTTTTGTATAATGACTCAGTGTATTCCTTAAATCTTCATTTGATATTTCCTGTATCATTTAATATTTTTCCCTATAGAATCCTTCACCTTTCCCACCTGAGGCTTGAATTTGTTCTTCAGCTCTTAATCTTGAGAAAAACAAAGCCTGTTCTTCCCTTTTTGTTTTCTGTCTCCAGCTCTTTGCAAGTCATGAATATACTTAACTTTGTCTCTCATTCTGCCCTTTGAAATCTTCTCTAATTCCTTAACTTCATCATGTCTTCCATTTATTTTAGCTGCTTGGTGTTCATGGGCAAGTTTCAGACTCTGTTTTAACTTATAATTTGATCTTTTTTCTTATCTTCTTTATAGCTTTTTGGTTTCCTCATGAATGATCTCTTTGATGTAATCTAGTCTAATGCATCAAACCTGTTCTAGAGGTGGTTTCTGAACTCAGGTGGGATATACTCAAGGTCACTCCCAGCCTCTCATACACTTGTTATAATTTTCTTTACTTTCAGTTTGAACCTGCATATGAGCAGTTGATGGTCTGATCCCCAATCAGCACCTGGTTTCAATCTGACATTTGATATTGGGGTTTTCCATTGTTTCTCTCCACAAATGTAGTTGATTTCAGTCCTGTATGTTCTAGCTGTTGAATTCCACACATATAGTAACCATTTACATTGGTGAAAAAAAATGTATTTGCAATGAAAAGGTCATTGGTTTGACAAAATTCTATCACATGATCTCCAGCATCATTTCTGTCACCAAGGACATACTTGCCAAATACCAAGCCTTCTTCTTTGTTTCCAACTTTTGCATTCTAGTCACCAGTAATCATCAGTACATCTCATTGCATGTTTGATCTAATTCAGTTTGCAGAAGGTGGTAGAAATCTTCCCTGTCTTCATTTGTGGCTTTAGTGTTGGGTGCATCAATTCCATAATAATCATATTACCTGACCTTCCTTTTAGGCATATGGATATTACTCTGTCACTGACCATATTGTACTTCAGGATAGATCTTGATATTTGTTTTTTGATGATGAGTGCAACCCCATTTCTCTTCAGTTTGCCATTCCCACTATAGTAGACCATATAATTGTCTGATTCAAAATGGCTCATGCTAGTCCATTTTAGCTCATTGATGCCTAGAAGGTCAATGTTTATGCATTTCATTTCCCCTTTGATGATTTCTAATTTTCCTAGATTCATACTATGTACATTCCACATTCCAATTATTAATGGATGTTTCCAGTTGTTCCTCCTCATTTTGAGTCACACCACATCATCAAATGGAGTCCCTATAGGTTTACTCCATTTCTATCATTAAGGTCGAGTCTACTTTCAGGAGGCAATTCCTTCCCAGTCGCCTTTTGTGTGCCTTGCAAGCTAGAGGGGCTCATTTTCTGGCACTATATCTGACAGTGTTTCTCTACTATTTTCGTAGATTTTCCAATGGCTAATTGTTTCAGGATTGGGTTTACTTACATGTCCTATTCCCTAGTCTGTTTTAGCCTGGAAGCTCAGCTGAAACCTGTGCACCATAGATGACTCTGCTGGTATCTATAATATTATATATTTGCTATTATGTATTTAATATAATGTATTTAAGTATGTTTGGATAAATGTAAATTAGTATGTAATGTGCTATTAAATATGCATATATACATACATGAATTTAATGAATTCACTTCAGCTGGAATTAAAAATTTATGTTAAATTCTGTAATGCTAAAACATCTGTATTTTAGAATCTATCTGGGTTTTAGAATCTATTTAAAATTTTTTGAGAGTATATGTTGTAGGATCCAAAACATAGTGACCCTATGTAGAACCAAATAGAACACTACCCAACACTATGCCATATGCACCTACTTACTATGTTTAAACTCGATATTTTAGCCACTGTTTGTCTCCTCATTTTGAGTTGTGGTACAACAGCAAAAGGTGGTCCCTGGGGCTTTACTCCATTCCCATTATTAAGGTCAACTTTACTTTGAGGAAGCAACTTTTACCCAGTCATTTATCGAGTGACTTTCAGCCCAGGGTCTCACTTTCTGGCACTATTTTGACAGTGTTTCTTTGCTATTCATAGGGTTTTCAATGGCTAATTTTTGGGGGGAGTAGACTACCATGTCCTTCTCCCAGTATGTCTTAGCCTGGAAGCTCAGGTGAAACTTTTCCACTGTGGATGACCCTGCTGTAATCTGAAATACCAGTGGCATAGCTTTCAGCATCACAGCAACCCATAAGGCCCCACAGCATGACAAGCTGACAGACACATAGGAATTAAGGGTACACATTTTTTGAAAATTATTTTTAGTGTTATAAGAGTAAACATGTTCAAAAACAAGATGAAAAATTTTATTTACACTTTTAAGAATGTGTCAAATCAATTTTAGAAACTTCTAATGTCTTTCCTAGCCACCTTGATAATATATTCTTTATACATACTAGTAATAATTTATCTATTCTTTCAAATGGTTGTTGTTGTTGTTGTTAGGTGCCGTCGAGTCGGTATCTGACTCATAGCGACCCTCTGTACAACAGGGGAAACACTATTGTCAGTGCTTCTCTGCTGTTCATAGGGTTTTCAATGGCAGATTGATTTTTGGGAGGGGGTTGCCAGGTCCTTCTCCCAAGCCTACAGCTTCTGGTGTTCCCAGGCGGCCTCCCATCCAGGTACTAACCAGGCCCAACCCTGCTTAGCTTCTGAGATATGATGGGATCCGATGCCACAGGGCTACCACTGCAGGCTTTTCAAATGGCAGGGAGGTTTTATTTTTGAAAAATAAGACTGGAGGAAATCTAAGACAGAAAGAGAAAGAGAGAAGAGAAAGAGAGAGGGAGAGAGAATGTGAATGAATTTGTGCATACACAGTTATGTTGTTATTGCTGTTGTTTTTAGGTACCATCAAGTCAAGTCCAACTCATAGTGACCTTATGTACAATATATAAAACACTACCTGACACTGTGCATGCCTGGCACTATTGTCAATGCTTTTCTGCTATTCATAGGGTTTCAATGGCTGATTGTTTTGGGGGAGTGGGCTGTCAGGTCCTTCTCCCAATGCACAGTTATATACATGAATAAATAGAAAACATATATATATAGAAAACATATATATATATATATATATATATATATAAAACATATATATATAGAAATATATATATATAGAAAACATATATATATATATGTTTTCTATTTATTCATGTATATAACTGTGCATTTCATTCATGTATATAACTGTGCATATATACATGTATATATATATGCATGCATATGTAAATATAGGTGATGAAAAATATTCAAAAGTAATCATTTTAGTTTATAGTTCAGCAAGTATTTACATGTCTAAAATTCCTTCTTTGTTTGCATATGATATGCACTTATATAATAGACACAGTTAACAGGGTCAGTTATGTGACATCCTCACATTTTTTCCATTTCTTTATACTACTTCTCCTTCTGTGTGGCCCTTTTGCCTCCTATGGCCAAGACAGCATGTTGACTTTTTTCTGAAGACTGGCCTCCAGCTAATGGACCTTTCTTTTCATCTCAAAAGGAGAAAGAATAAATGTGGCTAGAAGTTTTTCTCCAATCAACCCCATCTAACTTTGACATTAGACCAGTTCAAGTACGTACATGGAAATTCTCCTTCTTTCCTTCTAAGGAACAGAGCATTGAGCACTAAAACTCCTATAAGCCGTTTGGAGCCACTTTCCTTGGTATTTCACCTCAAATTGAGCTCTTTCTTAGCTTCTTCCTCTCCCTTGCCCTTCTTCGTACATTTTTCTACTGGTAGATCTGATGAAAATTTCAAAGCATTATTTATTTATTTTTAGCTGACAAATAATAGTGGTATATATTTAAGTGTACAATATTTTAAGGAACCACTTGTCCAGAGAGCCATTCTTCAGAATCTGCTTACTGCATAACTGAGGACAATTCACATCCTCAGAGTAGTTAAAAAGTAGTTTCTAATTTACTCTCTCTGGGTAGGTGCTTAAAAATATTATAGAAGCAAAATCATATTATACATATTCCTTAATAAAAGAGGTCAAACATAAGCAGAATGAGTCTTAGGGTTATTGGCTATGGAATAATTTTCCTCAGGTACAAAAAAGGTGTAATCAAGAAAAATAATGTCAATGCAACATTTAAAAATCAAATTAACAAAAAATATATGTTTTAAACAGAGTCCATCTTTTAATTATAGGTACCATGATTATTACTGATTTTGTTCTTTTGCTTCAGTTGCCCATATGGTTTGATATAGTCTTTTACTATGATTTTAAGAAACTAGAAAAAAATCAAAAGAAACTCAAAACAGGCGGTGTACTGTGACCAATGCCTGTAATCCCAGCTACTTGGGAGGCTGAGGCAGGAGGATCGCAGATTCAAGAGGCAGCCTATACAATTTAGTGAAGCCCTGTCTCAGGAATAAAAAATAGAAAGGTGGTTTGGGGTGCAGCTCAATGGCCTAGCATGCAGGAGGAGGATCTGTGTTCAACCCTAGTACTGGAAGGAAAAAGAAAGGAAAAGGAAGTGAATGGAAATAAAAGGAAGAGAAGGAAAGGGAAAAGAAAAGAAAGAAAAGAGACAAAAAGAATAAGAAACCCAAAGCAACATAAGGAAATAATAATACACAAAAAAGCAGAAATTAATGAAATAAAACCAGAAAAGCAATACAAAAATCAATAAAACAAAATACCAGTTCCTTGGAAACAAAATTGGTAAGACCTTAGCAAAAATGATGAAGAAACAAGAGAGAACAACATAAATTTCCAATAACAGAAATGAAAAAGGGGAATACTACCACAGCTTCTGCAGATTTAGAAGGACACTGAGAAACTGCTATGAACAACTCAAGATCCAAGTAAATCTGAAAACGTAAGAGATATGAACCAATTCTTCAAACAAAGCCAACTACCAAAACTCACCCATTTGAAAGAGATAATCAGAATATTGTAACTATTAAACATATAGTTGACAATTTAAAAATTTCCTCCACTAAACTCTAAATCAAGGTGATTTCATTGAAAGAGTCTTCCAAGTATTTTAAGAATTAGCACCAATTCAGCACAATCTCACCAGAAACAGAGAAGAGGAAGCAAAACTTCCAATTCATTGTATGAGGCAGATATTAGCCAATACCAGCCCTAGCCAAGGCAGTGTATGTGCATACATATGTACATATATATGTACATCTGTGCACACAGAAGACAAGAAAATTATAACCCAGGATCTCTCATGAAAATATGGATTTACAAACTTCCACAAAATACTGAAAATTAAATCTATTATATATGCATAGAATGAATGAGATTAATTCTAGGAATGTAAGCATTCTAGGAATGCTTATGCTATTCAAACTTTATCAATGTGATCTGTCATATTGACAAAATAAACTCAACTTTATTGGAAATTCATTTTTGCTAGATATTAAAATTGAAGTAATCAAAGATATGAAACAACTGTGTAATTAATTTATGTTATTTACAGACTGGATAGATTTGGCAATTATCTTTTTTATATTATCTTAACCCAATCTAGTGTGAAGAAAATGGGATGTTATTTTAATATGGCCACTGGATACAACAAAAATATATTAAATAACTTATTTTGTCCTCAGTCCTCTGATTGTGCATTGTATGGAAAAAGTTAGAGTATTACAAATAATAGAAATATACTTTTCTTCACAATTATAATGCCCAAGGATTTTTACCTGGAATATACTTCCATTATAGAAAAATTAATCAACAATTTTGACCAACTAATACATAAATGGGCTGGGATTTGGCTCAGTGGGTAGAGCACTGCGCTGCAGTCTCTGAGGTCCCAAGTTCAATTCCCAGCACCGCAAAAAATGGGAGAAGGACCTGGCAATCCACTCCCAAGGCAATCCCGAAGCAGTCAGCCATTGAAAACCCTATGAGGGTCGCTATGAGTCGGATACCGACTCAACGGCACCTAACAACAACAACAACAACAATACATAAATATTAAAATGCATTCTACATTTCATAAGAAATGTATATATTTGACAACCATAATTATATTTTTCACTTATTGACTTATAAATAGAACCTACATTCCACAAATTTATATGAGATATGTAAGTATATATAGAAATGATTTTTAAAATATGAGGATATTATTAAGTGTTGTTAACCTTATTTCTAAATGTCATTCTAAATTCTATTTATAATTGATTAGTATTTGGGAAAAATTGACTAAGATATGTAGTAATTTTTCATTGTATAATCTTATTGTAAACAAATAGTGCTCTAAGAGTATGAAAATGTAACCAGTAAAGATACTATTATATAAAATTGTGAGGAAATACATGATAGCATACAAATTTC